>SKCR01032888.1:0-84058 GCA_019454045.1 Zanthoxylum bungeanum
ACCAGGAATAGGAAAACAGCTTAAATAAGGTAAAGAATCTAAATTATAGCATAAAATTATACTGGAATATAGAAATCTACCCACTGTATTTTTCTATTTTATAGATTGAAGATGAAGATAAGTCAATATTATATTTGTGATTTTGAAAATTGAAAAAAAATGTAATGAAGGATCCAACTCTTTTCCATTTTCCCATCATTTTAAAAAGGTTTTGTGCAATCACAAAAAATGACCAAAATAACTTTAAGTGGAAACTATTCATTTATTGACAATTTGAGTTAGAATTTTACTATAAATAGAGAGCTCATTTGAGAACTCAAATCATCCTAACAATTAAGCTTCATGCAAAGAAAGCTTATAGAGTCTAAAGAGAGTGAAGTTTTTTGTAAAGTTTAAACACTTGTAAATTTTATTATTATAGTAATATAATTCAATTTTTTCCCATAAATATTTTTCAGTGATCAGAGAATCACAACACATTATTATATTTTGTAGATTGAAGAAAGAAGACAATAAACTTGAAGAGAATAGATTCCCAAAAATATAAACTTGCTTGTTGGACATTGAATTGGAGTTCAGAAAATCGCTAGGAGAAAATATGATGTGAACATTAATAACTATCAAAATCAAATAAATATATATTAACGAATGTATTGCATGGAAATTCAACTTCCTTCCAAATGAAGTAAACAATCCCCAAGAAACAAGGAAATATCATATACCCAGCTTGGACAATACCCCTTAACTTAGTATACATATTAGGTAAGACCATTTTTGTACAAGCTACATTGTTTACTTATTACTAGCTATTACCTTATTTAATAAATATTCTTGGTCAAAGCATCAAACAAAATCGAACCAATCAACCAAAGTCCTTCAAACAATAAAGAAATTGTAGCAGAAAAAATTCAAAAACATCCCGTGTATCGGAAATATGTGCATGTTCATCACTCAGTGTTTGACCAAAAGCCAAGAAAATTATTGAAACTTATGCTAATATTGCAAGGTTTCGAGTGAAATACTACCTGGCACAAACCACTATAATTGTCGGTGCAAATTAAATAGTGTATAATGGGTAACATGATTAAGCAGAAACTCTACTGTTTTGTTAATGTAACATATATAGCTGTTTCGCAAATTTGAAATATTTCTGCTTGCTAGCTAGACTGACGCCAGAGCGAAATTAGGGCTACGCGTTGCATGTGAGCCAGTGCAAAAACAGCAAAGCTTCTAATTCAAAAATGAAATTTTGTCAAACGAAGGGGGCACCTCTATAAATATTACCCTAGTATCGGTGTCGGGATATTGAAATTGAAATAGCGACCATTAAACTTAAAACGGTGGTCATTGAATATGAAATATTTCAAATTCAAGAATACAAAATTTTAAATTCAATAGCTCTCATTTGAAATCCAATGAGATATATTAATAAAATTTCAAACAAAATGAAAATGGAGCTGGTTTATAATTTTACTTGTGAATTTTGGAGACACAAAACAAACTTTTGCTATGAAATGATTGTTAGAGATATTGGACACCACGGGAACTGGGGGACAATAGGTAATGTTGATTAACAAAAAGGATATATGCTTTTGAAAAGTAATGAGAGAGATAAAAGTATTGCTTGTTTTACTTGCAAAAATAAAAATAAAAAATAAAAAAAATAAAAACCGAAAGGCCACTTCACACACAAATATATATATATATATATATATATATATGAATGCAATAACGTAATAGAATACTTCAACACAAATATCCATGAAATTATCATACACTCGAGCTAAAATCTACACACAACTATATACATTATATCAAACACCTTCAGATGGAATAGTCAGTACCTATTATTGCGGAAAAAAAAAAATTCAATTCAATTCCGAATTTGTTAAAAGAATAAAATGAAAGAAGTAATCATATAAAGGAATGAATGAATCGGCCTTAAGTAAGTTATAGATTATGTTGGTTCATTAATAGATCAAACGTAGTCAACTAGTTTATTAGTTTTAAATTTATTTAGTTAAAATTGATTGCTGGATAATAATGACATAAAAATATATTAAAACCTTTAAATCATGTACCACTCCAACAACTAGATAATTTTACATAATACAGAATATGAACCACATTCTATCAGTTTTCAGGCAAAACAATAAAAAAATTTACATTCAAGTATAATATATATTTTTTCACATGACCCGTGCTAAATTGAATTTGTATTGAGCAATGAATCAATAATTTAGACATAAGTGGAACACATGTGAGACCCATATTAAATAAATCATAATAATTGATTCGGTGTTCAACACAAACTCAACTCAGACTGAATCCTACTCTTTTTTTCCACCACCACAAAGGACTAAGTAAGGTATCGTACATAATCATATGATGAAAGAGTGATAATAATAAAATTAACAATTGAATAATATAATTAAATCCATGTTAAAATTATTTGTTTCTAAGCATCAAAAAATAATTTTAGGAATAATTATGTTGGCCCCAATTGGATCATGCAAATTATTTGTTTCTAATCATCACAAAATAATTTTAATAATAATTACGCTGGTCCCAATTGGATCGTCCGAAAAATATGCGTGATTCAATAGGGACCAACACAATTTACTTTTAACAATTGCCTATATATCTTTATGTAAACACCTAAATCTAGGTTTCATTATTAAATTGACAATTTGAAGCAAACAATCAAGCAGCCAAAAAAAGACACTTCTCTAGGTTTTGGCCAGCTATGGCATACATTTATCATGGGTTAGTATTTTAGGTTCTCGATATGTGTTGATTCAATGACATAAAATTGTGCCAAATATTTGGAATTTTGTATATATATTTTTTTTATGTATGCAGTAAGATTTTATTATATATAGATATCGCGATATGCCCGTCTCATTAACGACTATCTCATTTTTGCAAGTTTGCATAATACACAACATTGTTTCTAAAATTGGATTAATGTCTTTAATCATATTGACTTACAATCATCATTTTCTCCATTAACAACCTGATCAGAGCTTCACTGATAATTATCAACTAATTAAGTGCTTACCATATAATGCTTCATTTTAAAGTAAAATGGATTTCATATTTTTCTTCATCTATAAAACCATATATTGAGAATTGACATGCAAGATATATGTCAATATAGGCCTAGATGAGAAATAGCTTAGCCCTATTCTAGACAAGCTAGCAAACGCTAAAAAAATTATAATATTGAAATTTTTGATGCAAAAAAATTAATCATTGTATGAATAATGAATGTAAAAGTTGCAGCAAATTGAAGAAGTTCAGGGCCATTAGCAACTAGCAAGAATGTACCATTAACATCAAAAACTGTTCTTTTACCTTGAATCTACACATTTTTTTTCCTCAAAGGATATCTACTTTCATGAGCATTATCACAGACACTTATAAAGTTGAATGGATTCTCAATAGTTGTATGTGCAGATTGTGTTCTTTATCCTCACTAAAGCTTTATGGTTCTTTCAACTATTTAACTAGTTCTTTTAAATTTATTATAAAGAAATTTCAAATATTTTTAACCTAATAAAATATTTTTAAACATTCTCAAACAGATTCTTATTGAAGTTTTTTCACTAAGCAAAAAGAAACCCTACATAGGCAAAAACACAAAATTTAGAAAGCAAAACGAAACAAAAGTAAACACATTTCCATGATCATGAACATGAACATATGAGCTAGATCAGTTCTAAGACAAACCTCTCAAAACAAGGCTAGCTACTTGTCTTCTTCACCTCCTCTTCTGAGTTTGTTTAAAAGTTCAGTGATAAGAGCATCTCTCTTCTCAGCCCTAGCTTCTTCTATCATTCTCCTTTGCTCTTCTCTTTCTCTCCATCTTCTATCCATCACCATTCTCTCATTCTCCAAAGCCTCCATTGTTTGTCTCCACTCCATTTCCTTTATCCTCCTCTCATTTTCCCTCTCTTCAAACGCTTCCCTCGATTGCATTTCAATTTGCAACTGTTGCTTCATAAATTCTTCCAAAATCTCTTTAAAATCAGTACTACTACTACTACTTTCCCCTCCAACATTTCCACTGCTCTTGGTCTTTTTCTTCTTCTTCTTCTTCTTCCTCGCGATACCCATTTGGCCTTCACTCTCCTCATTATCGTCCTCATCATCAGAAGATAGCTTCACCGCTTTAGTTTTCGATCCTCCCTCAGCTTCCGCCCACAGCATTCTTTCCATTCTCGCCTCAAAAATCGCCTCCAGCTCATTATAAAATGGAAATTGCTGCCTGATAGCCTCCGGTTCCATCGTCCCACAACCCTAAACAACACAAAAACAAGAAAGAGACAATAGGGTTATCAGAAAAATAGTTTTATTCAAAAATTGATTAAACAGTAAGCGTTAATTAGTATTTATACTGTAACGCTTCTACTTTGTACGAAGACCTGCATAAATTTGGCCTCGGACATGTCTTTGGATAAAATAATATTTTCATTTATATCGTTACCTTATAACGGGTAACAAGATTTTTCCACTTGCACTTGCACTGTTCAGCACTGCGATTAAAACCCTTCTCCTTCATCTTTGTAGAAACAACTTCCCATAGAAGCTTGTTTCTCTTAGTTTCCATGAAAGTACGATCTAGCTCTGCTCTGATAATCAAAAACTCCTTTGTTTCTTGAACACTCCATTGAGGAAACCTATGATCACTTGTGTCCACGTTAATACTGATCTGAGGATGCTGCTGTTGCTGCTGCTGATGATGATATAGATGATGATGATGTCCCTCCATAACGCGTACCACGGATAAGCTATTGTGAGAATTAATTTTTTGAGATCAAAAAGGGAGAATCGAATTAATGAAATAATTAATAAGATTTATACGTGTGAATCGAAAAGAAAAGAAAAGGAGATTTTGTATTTTGATTTGTGCTCTTTTGCTTAGGTGTCAAAGCGTGAGTTTTTATTATTCGTTTAGATTCTTGAAAACAAAAACAAATTAAAAGCTTCTTTCATTACAGTCACCTCTCAGTCTCATCTGTCTACGCGGAAACTATATTTCTCTGTTTTTTTCTTTGTTTTTATTTTGTTTTTATTTTTATTTATCTTTATATTGTTATTTGATTTCCCATTAGTTCCCATTGCGTTTACGTGTCGTCAGGCTTACGAGAACTTCCTACAGGTGCTGGTGGGGGCTTTATTATCTGCAACCAGACAAGCTAAACTCGCGTTACAAGCTAGCTAATTAATTTAATAATTATTTTGTCACGCAAGAAATTAATAATAGGTGTTATCGTATATGCTATTTTTTGATGATATATAGTAATGTGGATGAGTTCAAAGAAGATATAGATATTAAACTTGACATGTAAAAGAAAACCTTATAAATAGCTAAAGGCCTTTCAACTAATTAAGTTAAAAATTGAATATATTGTGTGAAAGTTTAACAAATATCAAAGATACAATAACAAATATCAAAGATACAATGCTACAAAAATAAGAATTGGTGATCAATCAATATCAAGAAATGAGTGTTGTTTTAACCCCAAGGGGTTGCCTCAGTAGTAAAGGCTTTGGGCTTGAGTGGTTTGCTCCCTCTCAGGTTCAAGGTTCGAATTCCACCAGATGCATTTCCTTGGGGCCATGCTCCCTGGTGTGAAAAGCCAACGACTTACCCTGATCTGTGTTGGGAAACTTCTGAGGGCACGAGGCACAGGTCCCGAGGATTAGTCGAGGTGCGCGTAAACTAGCCCGGACACCCCGGTTATCCAAAAAAAAAAAGAAATGAGTGTTTAAAGTACCTATGGTCCATCTTTCAAAAAGATTAAGAAGTAAACTAAGATGTTACTCATAAAATTGAATCAAGCTAGAGGAAGCGGAGATGTGCATATATGATCTCGTGTGACGGGTAGTGACGGAACCGAGATTTTGATTTTATGGGGGCCAAAATTAAGCAACTAAAAATTGATTATGCTAGAGCTTAAATTTTGTAAAATTGAAGCCGACAATAAGACCCATAATAAATAAATAAATAAGTCTAAGTAAAATTTCAATTAAATTATAATTTTTATCAAAGATACACTTAGTTACATACTGTGACGGGCGTGACACATGTAATATTTTATGAAACATAATATTGGGAAATAAAGTATCAACATGTCCAAAAAAAATGAGGATAGCTAAGATAAAAATGCTTAGGTGGATGTGTGAGTGGATTAAGATAAATTATAAAATGAAGAAATTATGAAGAAAGTGGGTGTAGTGCTGATTCGGGTAAATATGAGATAAACAAAACTAAGATAACTAGAATATGTCCAACGTAGAGCTTTATGTGCATCGGTGAGAAAAATGAGAACAAATAGTGTTACTATACTTTAAGTTAGGTCAGACAAAATTTAAATTAACATGAACATAAATTATAATGAACCTAATGAAATACTAATGATTTCGGATAGAGGATGATTGCATCAAAAATTTCATGCAACATTGACCCATGAGAAAAATATTTTGTTTAGTTTGGTCTGGTCAGGTCTGGACTATTCTCGTTCAACAAATGAAGGTGACATGAGAAATACTAACGCTTCGAGAGAGTACGTGGAGGCAGTTAAAATTTTAAATTTTGCTTTCGCCATTGCATGGATTTTGAAAACCAAAAGATTTGTTTGCATCTTTACGGAGGCTTGTGTTGCTGCTTGTGGCCTTCGGTCATTTCTTATAAAATCAAATCAGACACGGTTAAATGGTGATGTTTTGATGATGCGTGATTTGATGATAGAAAGCACTTACTGGTGTGTACGCTTTATTTACACGTGGCGTGCATAAGATGAGCATAAGATGGGGACTAGGTTTTGAAAATATGGGACCCACATCATTAAGGGTTCACACCTGTGATCTGTTGTTGTTCGAGTCTCATCCAAACTATTGACTTTGACCCCACAGGGCGTATGATCCAGTCCTAAATTGGGGAAAACAAATCGGAGATTGACACGTGGTAGAGAGTGTCGGGTAGGATGGCCATTAAGGGAATTTCAAGTGCTGCTGGCTTTGGGGAATACACGTGGGGGCTTGTTGTGATCTGGCGTCGGATCAACCGGAGGGATGCGAGTTGGAAAAAGTAATAAAAATCAGTAGGATAACAAAAAATTGATATAATGAAATAAAATTTAATTTTCAAAAAAAAATAATTGATATCACACATTGACAAAATTATCTAATTAATAAATTAAAATTTTCATTAATTTATACGACACAATTTAAATAAATTTTTGGATTGAACATGAATGACACCTCTTAATGGCCCCACCATCGAATACAGAGTAATGATATATAAACTGAATGATAATAAAATTACTATCAAAATATCACCGTTTTAGTCTATCTACCCCCCCCCCCCCCCATAAAAAAAATATAAAAAGTCTGATTTTACAATGTTTGGAATACTTATAAGAAATTTGGTCAATGTAAAATATTTTACGGTCAATAAAAAAGTTTAGTCATTTTCCAAAAAATGACTTGGAAAATACAAATCCGTAAGTTATTTTACCTAATTCATTTTCCTCCTATAAAGCTTCCATAACTCATTTGTACCGATGACAAAATCCGGACCTGGATTCGGATTCATAGGGATCTAGCTTCCGGTTCAGATTCAGATGTGTTTTGGTGGATACGGATCTGTATCCATATACAAAAAATATTTGAATCCAAATATAGGTATATTTGGAATCATAATTTTTTATTTTTTCAATTAATTTTTTTATAAAATTATTAAAATTCTCGACATGGATCCCGAAATTTCGGTACTACGGGAAAAGTCGGTTTATGACACTATGCGGAGAGTGAAGTTACGATCAAAGCAAAAAAAAAAAAAAAGAAAATTTTTCAAGTCTAATCTTGGGCTCTTAGCACAACTTCTGCGTTCGATGAGCTTTCCCATGAATTGTTCGCGCGAAAACTTATACAATTAGCATAGAGAGAATGTTGAAAAATATTCTAACTATTTTTTCAAATTTTAATTATGAGATAATCATGTGTATGTTTATTTTTTGTATATTTGATGCATAAAAAATAAAATAATATTATGTCATAGTGAGTGTACATGAATAAATATTTTATGTGATAAAAATGATTCATGTGGTGATTGGTTTATTTATTTAAATGCATTGGTCGTAAATTTTTCCAGCTTTTGGTTTTATAGTGTTTGGGGAATGTATGGCTATAAGGCTATTTTAGGAATTATTATAAATATTATATTTAATTTTTATTTTGTAACTTATGGAGCACGTTGTCAAAGAGAACACAAAAGTAGTAATTAAGTAATATTTGGTAAATGTGGATTGATGTTGTGGAAGCTATGGTAAGCATAGGCGTGGTGAATTCGACGACGACGTGTGGAGGTAATTACCACACGAGAACATGCCTTACGAATCAAAGTGGTCCGAAGTGAGCACATGACTACATGAAACATCATATTCATATATTGCTAAATTTACTACTCAAATGAGAAAATTTTCGCAAGTCAATCCATGAAATCAATGGTTGAAGACCAATGAATGACTTGGATTTTTGTATGTACTAATTAGATTTGTATAGAAAATCAAAAGCCCAATCAATGCATTATTTTTGTTGTTGAATAACATCTCATATAATATAGGATGTCCACTCATATATTATAACATGTCATGATATTAGATGTATGTTAAATTATCTAACGATAATAGTTATGAAAATTTTAAAAAGTTTAAATTTAGATTAAACATGCATGATATTAAATTAAAATGTTTAATTTTAATGGTTTAAAATTTTACAAATTTGGAAATAAACAATTAATAGGAGATTTGTTATTTACTTTGGTATATAAGATGGAAACCTGGACGCAAATTCCATAGCTGATTTCAAATGGATAGTAGTGTGGTCTGCACTCGGGATACAACTCCATGTACCGAAGAAAAATAACATAAGTCACATATACTTCAATTAAATTGTTTAATTAAATAATTGCCAAATCCCCAATTTTAGATTTTAAACTTAAAATTGGATAGCTCACTAAAAAAAATACTTAATTAAACTAGTTAATTGAGTTATATTAGTTTAGACTAATAAGATTAGTAAATAAAATTTGAAAAAATAACTAATAATTCACTAGTAATAATTCATAATCTAAACAAATTCGATACTAATTTGAATAAAATTTTAGATATTTTAAATAGAAACCTTAATTTATAAAATATTAAGTGAGAGATGAATATATTACAACATAACGTTATATTCAAAAAAACGCATTGAGACGACTTTGTTTTCATCCCCTGATGTCCTTTTTCGGTCAATAACAAGATCAAATTCTGAGAGGATAGAAATTCTAGATGTATTTAGTAATTTGATCTACCCTACGGCGGCACTTCACTAGTTAAGTCCAAGAGTTCCAAAATGACAGTTACACTCAAAAAGGAATGATTAATTGTTAATCAAAATTCATTTTACATGGAATATGTAAATCCCTACTGTTGTCACAAATTCAGGGGGCTGTGCAGGGAGTGCAGTTTCAATCAAAGCAAAAAAAGAGAGGAAAATTTTTTCAAGTCCAATCCCGGGGCCTAGGCACATCTTTCATTGGGCGATGAGTTTTCCCATGAAATGTTCGCACGAAAAATCCTACAATACCTTACTTCATTACTTAGGGGTGGAAAAACGAATCAACGAATTAAATTTATATCGAATCCTAAATGAATCGAATCAAAATATGATAGATTCGTATTCGATTCGTTTATTAAACGAATCATAATATCATGATTCGTATTCGATTCGTTTATAAATGAATCGAATACAAATATTCGTTTAGTCATGATATTATTTAATAACATAATTTATCATAATTGATTTACATTAATTCTTCATAAATATATACATATGAAATATGTAATTAATATATTTACTAAAAATACCTCACCAAATATCGAAAATATTACTTTTTCTATGGTAATTAGCCATAATTTCTCGAATCTAATTGAAAAATAATAAGAAATAGTAAAAGAAAATAATAAAACGAATCATAAACGAATAAACGAATCAATGAGCTTAAATTCGTATTCGATTCGTTTAATAAACGAATCGAACCGAATCGACCCATTTATTAATTGAATTCATTTTTTCAAATCTGTATTCGCTTTAAAGCGAATCGAATCGAACGAATAAACGAATCCTGACCCAAATTACTATCCCTATGCTAGATATGTTGATTCTGACTTTACAGGTGACATAAATTCAAGGAAATCAACCACAACCTATTATTTTTCACTTGAATGAAACTCTATCAATTGGAAGTCAGAATTGCAACCTTTACTTGCACAATCTTCTACTGAATTAGAATTTGTGGATGTGAAGATGCTTTTAAAGAAGCGATATTGCTTCAAGATATTTTTAAAGAGATTAAGCAACTTCATGACGGAGTACATTTCATTCATATAAAAATTTTGTTTATCATAAAAGAACAACACATATATATGTAAAGTTTCACTATGTTAGAGAGTTAATAGCAGATGTAATATTCATATTATAAAAGTATCCACTGACGATAGTGATTGCAACTAAACTTTCCCACTGTATGAAAATATTAAAAGTGACGGTTGGCTAAATTGCAGTCAACATTGAATGATGATGAAATGTTAAAGTTGACTGCACAGTAATATTTGTTCTATCACTGTAACTTCTTTGTATATTGAGAATGAAGCATATAACTTGAGCTTCAAGGTGGAGATTATTAAATTGTGAACCTCCAAGTCAGTTTGGGTCAGAACTGCTCTCTAGGGTCACAACCTATATGTCATTTGGAAATAACTAAGCCCAACGATAGTGCGGTTCCAACGGTTCCAACCGGAACCGTACGGTTTCGGTTGAAACCGTAGGATTCCTGTTACGGTTCCAACAGGAACCCTTTCCCCAACGGCTAGTAGCCGTTGGGGAAAGGGGCTGGGAGTTAATAAAAAATTAAAAGGCCTAACGGCCATTAAAAAAAATTGAAATATATAATTCCTAATATACCCCTAATAACGATAATAAAACGGTTATATTTAGGGGCATTTTTGGTATCAAATAAATTCTAAACATGGGTCATTTTTCATTATTTCAACACACCAATTTCTCAACTCTCTCAATTCCTACAATTCTCTTATTCTCAATTAGTTATTATCATTCTCAATTAGTCAATTTTCTTATTCTTCTTACTTATTTCTTAAACAAAAAATGGCAAGCTCATCTGAGAACATAATGTCAAATATGCCAACCCAAGAGAGCGGCCCTGGTGTCGGTTCACAATCACGTAGAAGAGAAGTTAAGTCTCGTTCCTCGGATGTTTTCAAAATTCATTTTCATTTAGAGGGAGGAGATGAAAGTTCAAGAGCAGTTTGCAACCATTGTGGGGTTTCCTATAAATTTTCTGGTGGATACAACAATATGATCAAGCACCTGGAAAGACATCATGCAGTTGAACTTGGACTTGATATGATGCAAACTCAAATGACCAGGTACGCATCATCTAGTAGAGGTACGAGTGCTGTAGATTTATTTAAATATTCTGATGCAAAATATAGAGAAGAATTTGCGAAATTAACTTTTATGGCACATATTTCTTTAAGCTTTGGTGAAAAACTTCATTTTACTAATTACGTGCATAATGCTTTAAATCCTGTTGCATGTAGAATGACTCGAAACACAACAAAACGTCATATTTTTAAATTATCAAAGATGGTAAAATTATTTTAAATGAAATATTTAAAGATATTAAAGGTCGTATTTCTAAATATTCTGATATTTGGAGTGACCATTGGCGAACACACTCATACATGGGTGTGACTTGTCATTGGATTGATGCATCATTTACCATGCAAAAACGACTTATTGCATTTAGAGTTTTTGATGACCAACATACTACAAAAAATATTTATAGAATGATGAAGGTAACTTTTGATGAATATGGTTTAGTAGATAAAATTTTAACAATTGGATTTGATAATGCATATGCAAATACTGCATCCATCAATGATTTAAAAGAAATATGTCAACCAAATTTAGGGGGTCGATTTTTTCATATTCGTTGCACATGTCATGTCCTTAACTTATGTGTTCAAGATGGTCTGCAAAAGTTATCACCTTTAATTGATCCTATTAAGACATCACTTAATTGTATTTGGTCATATTATTAAGTTAGGAGAGAATGGGTCAAGTTTTGTAAAATAAATGGTATTAAACCGATTGAATTTTCAAGAGATGTTCCAACACGTTGGAATTCAACTTATTTTATTTTATGTCAAGCATTATAATACAAAGATGCATTATGTAATTTTTTTTCTAACATGTTCAAAATATCACACTTTTTCCTAGTCAATGGGATATTTGTGAAAAAATTTTAGAAATTTTAAAAGTTTTTAATAATGTTACTTTAATTTTTAGCGGAGTTTATTATCCTACAGTATATTTATTTCTTCTTGAAAGTTTGAATATTGTTGGTACTCTCGATGAACATCTTGAAAGTAACAATCCTAATGATATTGTTTTGTTAGAAGCCATTACTGTTATGAAGGTAAAATGATTAAATTATTTTTGAGAAATTCCTTTACTTTATTTTATTGCTGCTGTTTTTGATCCTAGATTTAAATTAGAAGGTTTGAATAGTGCTTTACAAGCTTACTATGGTTATTTAGGAATATTAGATGATATTGATATTACAAGAATAATAGTGAGATTAAGAACTGATTTAATTGAGTTATTTAATGATTATATTGTAAGATATAACTTAGGAACATTAAGTGAATCTAGTAGTAGCGAACCAGTAATTCAAACAAGACTTATCGCAGAGGATCGTTGGTTACTGCAATGAAATAAAAAAGCTAGGGATACAACAACTAATAACCCTGAATTAGATAATTATTTATCTACAAATTTCGAGTTTCCTACTAAAAGTTTAGTTAGTAAAAATTTTAAAATCCTTGAATGGTGGAACCGACATCAAAATATATTTCATGTTTTATCAATTATTGCTAAAGAGATATTGGCAGCACATATTTCCACCGTTGCGGTTGAGCAAGCCTTCAGCTTGGGAGGCAATATATTGGAAGCTAAACGATCTTCATTACATCCAAGCACTCTAGAAGCAACAACTTGTGTGGATGATTGGACTCGAGCTAATCTGAGACAAAAAGAAGATGCCTCCGATGATTTTGAAGACTTGTTCGATAATGCATCTGCAACAACAAGTGCAAGCGGAACCGGAGTTGAATGATCAACTGATAATGATGATTGATAATTACAAAATTGTAAATTTCCAAAGGGGAAATATCTTAAAATTATAATGGAACTACGTGAACTTTGATTCCTCTCACCCCTGGAAGATACGTAGGCAACTTATATTTTTAAAATTTAAGTTCAAGCTCTTTAATTTAATAATTTTATTTATTTATTAAATTAATCTAATTTATTTTAAATTATTTTTGAATTTTTTTATAATTAAAAAAGGTTCGAATCGGAACCAGAACCGGAACTGACCGGTTCGGTTCACGGTTCCGGTTCCATTTAAGTGTGGAACCGAGAATTGGCTGGTTCGGTTCAGTTCTGAACCGGAACCGAACCGCCGGCCAGGTCTACATCTATCTCTCATAGAACAGACGACATGTCCTATACCAACAAGGATGTGAATTACTTTCAATCATTAGATCATTTATGCTCTCCATAAATAAGAATAAGTAACTAAATTTTTTTGTCATTCAGCTGATTCTCTTTCTCTCACAACGATTACACATGCAAAATTTCTCTCTGCGAATTCTTGGTTGAAATCACCTGCTCTTGTGCAAATCTTGTAGGCAACTAATGTGATTGTTGAAGATTGTATGTGTACAGTTTCAATTGAGTCTTATTTTTTTTTTTTCCTTTGAGTTATATTTATAAGAAGAAAGTTTAGGGTTTCTTGATTGAATTGGGAAAATTTTGATGTATATGTGAAAAACAATTGTTTTAGTGTAGTGAGCTCCATTTCAGAGTTCAAATTGGATGAAGCTTGGAGATTAATCAAGTGAAACATGGTATAATTGCTTGTATTCTTATTTTCTTGTGTTGCTTGTGGTGAATTCTTGTTCTTTTTGCTTTGTGGAGCAAAGCATAATAGTATCATTTAGTATTAGAGCCAATACCATGTCTCAATTTGTAATTATTCTGCGCAAAAGGGTGACGTCAATATTATGTTGTTCGACCAAGACTAATTGCAGAGCAAAGCATAATAGTATCATTTAGTATTAGAGCCAATACCATGTCTCAATTTGTAATTATTCTGCGCAAAAGGGTGACGTCAATATTATGTTGTTCGACCAAGACTAATCAGGCTAGTGCAAATTGTAAATTCCATTTTTATTGGCAATGTCTGTGATAAAACAAGTTCAATTGAGTTGTAACAAGTCTAAAAGATCTTAAAATAATTGGACTAATTTTTGGCAAAGCTGGAGCATTTTCGTTAGTGCTGTGTTCGTTGCAGCATTCAAACGTATGGCGTTAGTGGCACGTTCTCCATTGGGTTCGAACAAAGTATTCCAGATAGCAAACATTCATGGTACGTTCGAGGAAGTGTTCGAATGAAACATTCCAGAGAGCAAGCGTTCGTGGTATATTCGAGTAGCGTTCGAACTAGTCTTTCCAGTGGGCACGCGTTTGTGGTGCGTTCGAGTAAATGTTCGAACTCGAATGCAATCTGAACGCGTTTTTTAGCCTTTTCACTTTGAAAAACTCTAAATCTTCACCGTATCTATAAATAGAACATGTAGCCACCATCCCCAAGGGTTGAAACACAAATCCTTTGAGCCTAAATCCTTCAAAGCTTTCAACCTTCTTTGATTCCACTATTGAAGACTTCGTTTATCTTCTTGTCTTCTTTGTTAATGGTGAGAATCTCTCTTTGATAAACCTTCAACACATTCTTACCCAAAATTCCTAATCTTTCAGAGTTCTTTAGGAGGAAGTTTGGTAGTCGGAGTTCCGACGTTTAGAGTTACAGAGACAATACGCTCAGAGACTTCAAAGGTTCTGAAGAAACCGTGGGTTACGGGCTTGAGGAGTTCCTTGAGTTCTTGCAGTCTAGAGGTACTTGAGTCGATGGAGTCGCCACTATAGGTCTTGACCATCACTGTAAGTTGTTCTCTATATAGTGGATTGGGCTGGTAGCCGAGATACCCGGAGTGGTTTTTTACTCGCATGAGTTTTCCACTTCGTTACCAAAATTATTGTGTTGATTTTGTGTGATTGATTTATTTTCCGCAATTTATTTTATTTGTTTATATTGTGGTTGCTTGTTGAGAATTCATAGGCACATTAATTAGGACCTGCCTTGATTAATTGTGATTAATTATGCATAGGGTCAGAACCTTAGATAATTACGATCTTTCACAAATTGTAGCATGTCAAAGTCAATAGAGGCACCAAAAGGTACCAATAATTCACTTTAATTATGTGAGTGGGTCTCACATACAAAATAATAATAATAATAATAATAATAATAAAAAAATTAAAATTAACTATTTGTACAATGAACCTCATGCCTATAAATAGATGTTTCATTTCATTATTTTCTTCATTCCATTCTCAACCAAAATCCTTTGTATTCTAAGTATGGGTGGGCATTATCGGAATTCGGATCGGATCAGACCGAATCTGAATCTGATCCGATTCGATAAGAGTTGATTTGTTTGATTCGATCAGATCGGATTTGATTCAATAACTATCGAATCGAATTAGATTTATCCGATCCGATTTGATATCTTAACGAATTGAAATAAATTCGATTTGATAACAGATCTGAATCTGATAGAGCATCCGATTTGATAATGAATCTGATAGCGGATTCGATTTGATAACAGATCTGATTCGATAACTGATCCGATTTGATAAAATTGATTTGAATTTTAAGTTATCTGATTCGATTCGATAAAATTGTTATGAATTTATAAATTTTCGGGTCAATTTTTTGAATCGGATTCGTTATCGAATCAGATTCGTTATCAAATCGAATCTACTATCGGATTGATTATCAAATTGGATTCTCTATCGGATTCGGATATATTATCAAATCGGATTCTCTATCGGATTTGAATTTGTTATCAAATCGGATAAAATCTGATTCGATCCGATAGTTATCAAACTTATCCAATTCGATCCGAAATTTGACAAACGAACCAAACACGATTTGATCAGATTCGAGAGCTAGATCCGATATGATGCCCAGTCCTAATTCTAAGAAAGAAAAATATTATTTCTTCTTAAGAGTTTGTGAGAGAGTTGTAGTTCTCATATTCTAAGAGAGTGTAAGATTGTCCACTCCTTATGTTTAGGGAGAAGTTGAAAATTCTTTCCACTATAGTGAAATCCTTCTACATTTGCTTGTGGATGTTTCTCTCACATTGAGGGTTTTACTATGTTAAATATGTGTTTTATTGCTTTATTTTATTGTTAATATTTATGATAAGCTAAGCCTTCTATTTATTATTGTATTATTATATGATAGGTAAAACCTCATAAACTAGCAATTATTCTCAATTTCACCTTACTTGCATATCAGCTTTAGCCCATGATCCCCTAACAGCAGTATCACCGCATAAGGTTTATGATTACTGTTCACCGAGTCTATGCATGGAGGCTGTTCACATATACGAAACATGACGAGAAATTTTGAAAGTGAGAAGTTCAACGAGAGCAACTTTTCCCTATGTAAACTTAAAATAAAAGCAATCTTGAGAAAATATAATTATTTAGCGGAAATTGGTGAGAGTCCAGATGGAATGACTACTGAAAAATGGAAGGATATGGATGACAATGCTATGAACAACTTGTATCTCACCTTGGCAGATTCTGTGTTATCCAGCATTGCGAGAAGAGGTCGACAAAAGAGATTTGGGATGCATTTACAACATGACACATGACCTATAGGAGAGAATGGTTCTTGCATTATGAACATGTCTCTAGAGGATCGATTTTTCTTGGAAACCATCATGCCTTGAAAATTATTAGGGTTTGAGCCATCCAAATAAAGATATACGATGGTATTATCTGTACTGTACAAGAAGTTTGACATGTTGTGGGAATAAAGAAAAATCTTCTGTCAATTGGACAGTTAGATGACCTCGGATACAAGATCGTTGTTGAAAATAAGGTATTAAAGATGGTGAAAGGAGCATTTACAATCTTGAAAGCTGAAAAGGTCTTAGTAAACTTGTATATGCATTTGGGGTACTCAATTCAGGAAGCAACTGTATCGGTTGCATCATTGTACTATAGAGAGGAAGCTTCTATGTTGTGGCATTAAAACGTATGCCATATATCAGAACAAAGAATGAATATTCTCGTTAATCAAGAGCTACTCCTAGGCTTGAAAGCGGTTAGTCTACCATTTTGTGAGCTTTGTGTTACAAGTAAGCAAAATAAATTAAAATTTAGCAGGTCAAGTGCTTGGAGTAAACTATTTTAGAATTGATTCACTATGATGTTTGGGAAGCACCGATTCAATCTATGGGGAAAATAAAATATTTTGTATCATTTATTGATGACTTTTCTATAAGATATCGGGTGTATCCGATCAAAAATAGTTAGATATGCTGTCAGTTTTCAAAAACTTCAAAGCATAAATTGAAGTAGAAATTGGAAAAAAGAATCAACTATTTAAGGAAAGATAATAGAGGAGAATATTACAGTAAGAATTTTGATGCCTATTGTAGGCAAGAAGGCATCAAAAGACAAACTACTATACCATATACTCCTCAACAAAATGGTGTGGCAGAAAAGATGAATAGAATGCTACTGGAAAGAGTAAAAGTTATGCTCATAACAGTTAGTCTACCAAAGTATTTTTGACAGAAGTGGTTCATACAATATGCTATGTTGCAAATGAATCTCCATCAACAACAAATGATTCGAAGACACGATGAAAATGTGGAGCGAAAAGGCAGCTGATTACTCTTCTCTTCCCATTTTTGGTTGTCCTGTATACGTGATGTACAACAATCAAGAAAGAACAAAGCTAGATCCAATATCTAGAAAATATATTTTCTTGGGTTATGTTGATGGAGTAAAGGGATATCGCTTGTGGGATCGCACTACCCATAAAATCATCATCATCATGGATATGATATTTGCATAAGATCAACTATAGAAAGAAGGAAATGATAGCATTTCAAAAGAAAGTACAGAGACTACAACAGTGCTGGTGGAAAATAATCCAGAACAAGAAAATTCAGATTCTTTAGAAGCAGCGTCATAGCACGAGGTACAAGAACCAATCGAGTTTGAAGCTTCTGAAGCTCGTCGATCAACTCGAGAGATAAGACCTTCATGTTGGCACTCAAAGTATGTTACATAGAGTAGCATTACATACCATATTCTAATAGAAGATTAAGAGCCATCAACTTTCCATTGGTAATAAATAGGTCTACAAGCTTAAGTGAGATAACAATGATCAAGTGGAGTGATAAAGTGCATGATTGGTGGTAAAATGATATGCTTCGAAAGAATGGATTAATTTCAATGAGATATTTTCTTCGGTGGTTCTACTTACAACTGTCAGAGTAGTTCTGTCTATGTGTGCTACTTCTGACGTACATCTAGAACAATTGGATGTAAGAATTACATTTCTTCATGGAGAACTTGAAGAAGAAATTTATATGCTTCAATCAGAAGGTTTTGCTGAAATAGCATAGAGAACATGATTTTCAGGTTGAACAATATGGTCCTAAACAGGCTTCGAGATGGTTGTATAAGAGATTTTATTCCTTCATTATTTACCTTGGGTACAATAGACTCAGTTCAGAGCATTGTACATATTACAAGAGGATCGAAAATAATAGCTTTATTATTTTATTGTTATATGTGGATGACATATTGGTAGCAGACCCTAATAAAGATCGAATCTAAGAATTAAAGGCATGATTAGCTATGGAGTTTGACATGAAGGATCTGAACCAGCAAACAAGATTATAAGGATGCAAATACACCGGACATAAATAACAGGTAGATTTGGCATTCTCAGAAAAATTACTTGAAGCAAATCTTACGGCCATTGGATATGGAAGATTGTAAGTCAATTTATACCCCACTTCCTGTTAATTTCAAGTTATCCTCTTTTAAGTATCCTAATAATGAAGCTGAAAGGAATGAGATGTCTCGAGTACCATATGCATCAACAGTGGGAAGCTTAATGTATGCCATGATTTGTACAAGACCAAACATTGTACAAGCGGTGGATGCAGTTATTCGTTTAATGATGAATCCTGATAGAGAGCATTGAAATGATGTTAAGAGGATCCTTAGATATATCAAAGGAACCTCATATGCTGTATTATATTATGGAGCATCAGAATTAGTTGTCAGGGGCCACGTGGATTCATATTTTGCAGGAGATCTCGACAATAGAAAATCCACTATATGTTATGTGTTTGTACTTACAGGAGGAACAGTGAGCTGAGTATCCAAGTTATAGAGTGTTGTAGCTTTGTTTACAACGAAAGCTGAATATGTAACGACCGGTAGATTTTACTACTGTATACAACTGTATTGCTACGTATGGGTCGAAGACACATAAAATAAATCATTTTGAGATCTAAAAATACTCGTGGGATGATTTTGAGAATGATCGGTTAATCCTTCTAAATCCCGGGACGAGACTGTACCGTGTTCCCTTTGGATATCCCATGATATTTTGGGCATAACTATTTCATATGAACTCCGATGTTTATGACTTTTATATCATCGGAAAGCTGAGATCAAGACCTACAACTTCCACGTTGAACATTTTCCAAAATTCGGACCAGAATCGGGTAAAAAATGCAAGTCAAAATTTTAGATGAATAGTGATTTCGGGGTCAAATGGATAAATCTCAAACTTTCTCCATCTTTCTACATTCTTCCATATTTTTCTTAATATCATTTAGGTCCTACTATATAAATGGGTTACTATTGAAGGTTTAAGGAATTTGGGGAAAACACAAAAAGAAAGAAAGAACAAGAAGACGTGAAAGAAATGAGGGAAATAAGAAAGGAAGAAGAAGAAGAAAGAGAAAGAGGACACAGAAAGAAGAGGAAGCAAGGGTTCAAGGCCATTCACAAGCAAAGAAAAAGAAGGGAAATCATGGAAGGCATGAGGGGCGGTAGAAAATAAGGAAAAGAGGTAAAACCCATTTAACCCAATTCTTGATTTTGGAAGTATAAATGTAGATTAGAGTTGACGGCATGCTTGGAGCTACATATGGAAGTTTATATGTAAAGAAAAGGGTTGTGGAGTTAAATATTGGGTTTGGAAAAGTTTAAAAGTTAAATTAAGAATTATGGATTTTGAGGTTTAATGTGTAGTTAATGATGATAATATGGTAATTTATAATGTGTGGAATTGATGTAAATTGATGGATTGTGTGTTGGAAGTATTATGAAAGTTTAGGGATGAAATTGGGTGAAAATCGCATAAGGGGAAGAAGATGCAGAATTTGGAATGCAGGTCTGCGTCGCGACGCAGAAAGACCCTTCCGTCGCGACGCGTGAAGGAATTCATGGTCAGTTTCTGGGCAACGCACGTCGCAAAACGAAGGACTCTTGCGTCGCGACACAGATACAAAATTCGGCCAAATCGATTTTAGGCCATTCCAGTACCACCCCAGCGTATTAGAGACCACCCTTAAGATCTCGAATCAGTCCTTATGCCCATATTACTTTCTGGTACAACATGATTGTAGGCACTGCATTTATGCATGTAAGTCCCTATGATGAGTCTCATTTGGAGACACTTCCTTTTAAGTCACGGAAGTCGCGGGAAACGGACGTCGGAAGGGGAATTCAGAATAAGTATGTCAGAAGATTCAATTCACATGTTCACTGCTTTCGTTCGTCCTGCGTTCGTCAACACGTTCGAACGCCAAACAGCTTACGGGCGTTCGTGTAGCGTTCGAATCGGTGTTCGAACGGTGTCGGTACTTCTGGTTTTGCTGCTAGCCTCACACCCAAGCCCAATTAGCCCACCAAAGCCCATAAAACATATCCAAATTAATAAAACACATATTTAACACATGGTGAAATTAAATAAAATCTAAAAATCATATACCAAATTAAAATAAATATCAAATAAAATCATGCCTAATTAAAATCAATCAAGATTATTATATTCCTAACTAAACAAATATCATGCCTAAACAAAACAAATTAAATATATCATATTCCTAATCTAGCCAAGACATGTCCCCCAATCAATCTTTGGTTTTCCTTGTTTAACACTAAATCAAATCCTCCTTTAATGCACAAATCTTTCATTGTCAAGCAAAGATTAACCCATCCCCTTTGCCTATAAAAAGCAAAGCTATTCCAACCCTTGAGGTCTCCTGACTCTGACACACAGACAGCAAGAAAAAGCCCTAGTCCTCATGACCAAAATAAGAACAAGCATCAAAGAATTCTACTTTCATCCATCACTCTCCATAAGCGAAAACATCAAGCCCCATAAACACCTCCCCATAGCCGAGAATCATCACCCAAAACAGTCCCCTAACGCCACCAAAACTGTATCACCGAAACAGTCACAAAGCCCCATTGTAATCACCGCAAAACACCCTCCCTGAAACTGCCTAACATCACCGAATAAACTGCCATAAAACCGCACTGCACCTACCAAGAAACAGCAGCCCTGCACCCCTGAAATTACCGAAAAACACACCCAAAACAGTAGCCTAAATACAGCAAACACAGTGACCGTAAATCAGCAGTAAATCAGCAGCGAAGCGGAGCGAAAATGGTAGATTGAGCAGCGAAACAACGAGACAAAACATTGAACCAGTGAACCGGAGTAGTTGCGGAGCATCCACTGTTGGACAATTATGACCCATAGCGTCACTATTTTTACAGATCATGGTGTTGTTGTACAAATTAACTATGTGACAAAGGAGATTGCTCTCTTATCATTTCTGATTAGATCACCTAGATGTATAAATGATAGGAGGTCCCTGTGATTTGTTCCTGGATTGAGAATGATATGAGACAGTATCAGTCCACGAAGGATAAATCATTAAATATCCCTAGTCAGAGTATTATCGAGATTGGACATCGATAAATACGTAAAAGACTAGTATTACACTTGTGCGCGTTGTGACGGCATAACAGCATAGTTCTCATATATTTGGGTATAGGATACTCATGCAAGTGTAATAGGAGGTTGTGTTTACCGATGGTACGGGAAACAGCTTCGCTCTGGAGAGACCCCATCAGAATTCCATTGGTAGTATGACTATGTGTCTATGGAAGTCTGAAATCAGGGTAGGTGTATTTGGTCTTAACCTGAGACTTGCACCGCTAATGCTTGCGACAATCAATATACTTTGGTTGTGGTCGTCCAGTGCTTTAACCGGTTCTGTGTACGCCTCTGCTGGGTATATTGAGAATCGTAGTGTGTTGGGTGTGATGTCAAGACGGAAGTGTCACTCCAGTCATATGGAGATGATGATCGCGTAGGGATACAGAACTGGTTCTCTAAAAAGGTTGCAACCGTCGGGATAATATGACTTGGTCATGATTATCCGATATTAAAGAGACTAGTTGCTCGTAATCCGATATATGCTTCGTACGAGGCAGACATTGTACCAGCCCCAGGCCTTACATGTGATCATCCGATACTGGATTGAAATACGCAATACTACGTATACTACGCCTGATATAGATCCTTTTATTCCTGTAAGGATATTTCTGGATAATTGGGTAGGCATGGCGCTTTGCTAGAAGCCAACATTATCTTGTAAATCGGTACAAATGTAGTACTAGGTACTTACGTCTTCGGATAGTTCGACGACCGAATTTACTGCCAACATATCCGGGGATCTCATGGGTCGCTTCTCGAAGATTCACCGATGACGTATGCTCGTACTTTTAATTAATCTGGGATTAATAAGATGAGAGAAAATTAATTTGGGATTAATTACGAAGATATTTTATCTGTGACAAAATATCAATTAAAGAGAGATAACGATTAATTTGGAATTAATTGATAAATTAATATATTCGATATATTATACGAAATTGGATTTCGACGCGGAATTGAAATTAGATTTTAATTCGGGCGAACGAATTAATTTAGAATTAATTCGTTAGTGACGTGAATAGTGAATTGTCTAGGCGTAATTATTTAATTACGTCGCAACAGAAAATTCGTTAATTTGGAATTAGAAAACCCGAGCCAGGGATTGTTTGCGAGCGCATTCGCATTTCGAATTCGAGTGCGGCACGAAAGTCAAGTCAAGCGTCAAATCAAGCGTCACTTCGACTAGTCAACTTTATCACCTTTTTTTTGGTGATGGAAGTAGTTGGTTGGTGAAAGAGTGTTGGACACTCAAATGTGTTAGGAATTAAATGAACATATACCAAATTTTGGTATATCATTTTAAGTCCTTTTGATTTTGGAAATCATTCAACACATTCTCTCTCTCTCTTTGCTCTTCATCTCTCACGCCCATGGATGGCATTTTTCTTCACTGGTTTCTGCCCAGAAACCGTGAGCAAGGGAAGCAAAAGTGGGGAAATTTGTGGCAAATTTCTTGAGAGCTAGCACTCCGAGAGACCATACGAAGGTGATATGGAAGTCCACCCATGAGCCGGGAATCATTTGACGAAGCTTGGAGCTTGGATTATTGAAGATGAAACCGAAAATGGAGGAGGCAGTAGCAGCTCACTACCGAATGCACCAGTGGGCAGAATTTGATTTTTTGTTGCGCGCGTCGCTCAACTGATCGATGTGAGTATTCCGCAACTCCCTCGTATGTATTCACATGTATTTCTTGCTTTGTATTCGATCCTCGGGACGTAGAACTCTACAATTGTATCAGAGTGATTGAAAAGCATGAATTTGATTCAGGCTTAAAATTTGGGTAAATATATTTGAGCATGATTTGAATAAATTGGATGTTTGAGTATGCTTAATACATGTTTAATTGAGGATTGATTTGATCAATTTGATGAAATTGTGTTTGGAACATTTTTCCCCAAAATTTTGGCATGGCCGAATGGTGCCCTAATGTGATCTTGGTGATTTTTTTGATTTTGATTCATTGGATGACTTAAAATCATTCGAGAAATGTTGATTTAGAATTTGATTGGATTGATTTCAGAATTGATTTGAAAAATCCCTCCATTGCCGAGAGTCATTGAGCATGTTTGGGTTTGATTTTTGATGA
This sequence comes from Zanthoxylum bungeanum, assembly GCA_019454045.1. Classification (NCBI taxonomy): domain Eukaryota; kingdom Viridiplantae; phylum Streptophyta; class Magnoliopsida; order Sapindales; family Rutaceae; genus Zanthoxylum; species Zanthoxylum bungeanum. The sequence continues at coordinate 24,198 of SKCR01032888.1, forward strand.
AATGTGTTGGACATGTTTTGTTGTTGATAAGCATGATTAATTGGCTAATTGATGTTTTAAAAATATTGATTTGGGTGATTAATTGTGTTATACACTTTAGGTAATTAAATTGTAAAATTGGATTTTGTAATTTAATTGAATTGAGCCTAATTCTGGAAATTGGACTTTTAAAGTTGTAAATGGGCTTATTGGGCTTGGTTGTACCAAGTTAGGTTTAGGCCAAATTGGTTGGATCCAATTGGGCCCAAAACCGCATCCATAAAGCTCAAATGCGACTAATGGACCTTTAAAGTTTAATTTGGCCTAATGGGCCTAAATTGATTTCTAGGCTTATGGGGTAATTCCCGGATTGGACTTTGGTTATTGGGTTTGACCCGAGTTGACCAAAAGTCTACGCCTTAAAGAAATTAATTAAAAGCCCATTGGACTTTAATTAAATTGACGTTGGACATTAATCGGGCTTTGAGACCCGTAGCGATTAAATTTGGAATTTAAGTCGTAAAGGTTCGTTTATAAATTGTAGTATTTAATTTGGAATTAAATAGCGAATTAGCATTAAATACAATTTGAATTGGATTTAATTATGTAGTTTAATTTAATTCGAGAATTCATACGTTGAGTACTTATTCGCAAAACAAGTTTGACTCGCGCAAAATCAAATCGTTGTTTGAACATTGGATGGTAACTAATTATCAGATTAATTAATTTGATTAGATTGATTGATAACATGCTTGTGTGAATACATGGTTGCGATGCATGAATAATGTATATCGGATAGATATTAGATGGGTGGGGCAATGTTAGAAATTGTTGTAATAAATTTGGAATTTATTAATTGGACCTGCGTGTCCAGCCTTATTACCTCCTTATTCTTTGTATTCTCTTCTCACCTATTCCCCTCAATGTAAATGAGGTTTCTTTAGAAGTGTAGTGTAACGGGTAGAAGTGATACATGTGCTAGCGGGAGAGAGAAAATGGAGAGATTTGATCTAGGATCAATGTGTAAAGTATCCATCCGCATATCATTATTATTTATCATATGCGCTTTATTATGTGTTTAGAATGCATGTTTAAGGGTGTATGATGATGAGACCTTAACAAAGATAATAAATTGGTTGCCAATTTGCAGCGAAAAACCCTCACAAAATATTAAGCGTTTTTCCTTCCATTGAGTAATTCTTACTCAAGATCCGAGACTGGCATTGGCTTGTTGGCCAAAGTCAAGGCCTTTGTCCGTCGAGGATGTGTTTGAATCACGAGAGCTTTGTTCTATATTGGTGTCTTGTCCAAGTTGTGGTTTGTTGGCCAAAGTCAAGACCACTTCTTGTCCATCGATATTGATTATGAAGCTTTCCATGGTCAATGGGTCGCGCTTAACTGGGATCACTAAGTTTGATGTACCAAAGCCAAAGCTTAGTTGATTCAGAGGAAAAATGTTAGGCAATATATTGGATATATTGGCATATATAAGATATATGTTTCGGACTTGGACGTCCCCCTACTGGATCTAGGAATTGGATTGGATCCAATCGATCTTAGAGATCTACCTAGTTAATTATCATACAATTTGTTGGCCAAAGTCAATATTGTGTGATATTTAACGGGATCCTAACCCACTAGGAAACACGGTTTCCCAAGTACTCGACAGAGGGTTAGAGGCTCCCCGAAAAATAATGGGAGGCAAGAATTGAATTTGTAATATTCTTTTAATTACTTGCCATACGAGCTCAATCAAATATCATTCGTCATATAAATTAAATGTTAGTTGGACTAATATTTAAATTGTTGTTTTAATTAACAGTTGGACTGTGTTCAAATAATTCATTTATATTTGATTATATAATTGGATTATATAATCAATATATTTGATTTAATTAATTATAGTTGATTAAATAGTTGGACTATAATAATCATTAAATTTAAAAGTACCGAAATCGTTGATTAAATAGTTGGACTATTAGAATCAAGATAAAATTGAAAGATTGACATTTAAAACATAATCCTAGGGAAAATGTATTTAAATGGTTTAATTTTCAAATTGGGAATAAATTTCAGGATGGTCCTGGAAACTAATAAGTTACTTTATTTGATAAAATAACATATTAGGCCTAAGCCCGGAGTTAAGTAAATAGTAGAGCATAATATTTGGAAGATTTATGTGATGATAACTTTAGTGCTTAATCCATTAAGCTTGTCGCAGTAGACTCCTTAATTTCTTTATCAGAACTAAGGGTTAGATCCTTAAAGTATGATAATGAAATTGAAGGATCTTCATAAATCTATATTTAGATTTTAGAAGTACTAAAATTACAATACATAACTCTTGGAGAGTTAATGACTATTCTCAAGGAGATAAAGTCAACGTTTACAATTACGCAAGTAGCGCAAAGCGCACCTTACTTCGATATTCTAGAAACCCAAGGCTTGGCCAAAGGCTTCTGGAATGTGGAAAAGGCAAAGGCAAAGGCAAAATCATTATAATCTTCTAGGAAGATAAATGACATATCCTAAAATGTCTGCCTAAATTGTGGCAAACTGGATCGCGGAAGCGTGACTGCCGTTTGGACAAGGCAGACATGAAGGAATTGAAGACGGGCAAGGCTCTTGACTTCAAATATGTTTGTCATAAATATGTTCACAACTAGTATTAAAATTGGATTTTAAATACTTAGTGTGATATATAAATATATACTGATTTTCAGAATCTGCTATGAGCAGAATACTGACTTCAGTTGAGATTCATCTGCGAATTGGAAACAGGACGAAAGTCGCTATTTTAACCGTAGAAACCTAATTTAGGAACTATCCTTCGGGTGTGTACCTAAAGTTGGAAACTGTTATAATGTAACTAGTTTGACTAGAAACATTATCTCTATATAAGTGTTTAACCCGTTGCGGGTGAACCTTTATATTCTAGAACACTAAAGTGTTTTATTTTATAAAGATGATATTGAGATAAACACATTAGATGTGAATAACAGCATTTATATTTTGAATATAAATAAAATCCCAAACATATAACATGACAAACAAAGCAGCTCAAACTGAATTGATCAGAAGAAACTAATTTTTGGCATTGTTATCTGGGACACAATTAAACAAGACTCGTATATCCACACTTTTGAAGAGTGGGTACTAGGACTGATTTGATCCTATTCAAATAAAGTCTACGAATCTAGTTTATTGGGCAAAGTGCCTATAACACCTTTACTTGGTAAAAGTGCAAATGCCACCGATCTGATAGCCCTAGTTCATAGTGAAGCAAGTGGGCCCATGTCTAGCTAGGCTAGAGGTGGATATGAATATTTCGTGACCTTTACGGATGTGGCATCGCGTTATGGTTATGTGTTTCTTTTGAAACACAAATCGGAAACTTTTAGAGTTTCGACACGAAATAGACAAACAGATCGGCTAAAGTATTAAACCGTCACGGTAAGACTATAATGGAAAATACTTAAGCAATAAGTTTCTAAAATACTTGAAAGAGTATAGTATTCTTTCAATGATGACTCCTTATGGAACACGTCAATTTGACGGTGTGTCCGAACAGGATAAACCGAATTTTGTTGGACATTATAAGGTTAATCATGAGTCGCTCTGAGCTACCATTTCCTTCAATAGATAAGCATAAACAGTGCAGAACTTATTTAGAATAAGGTTCCATAAAATCTGTTTGACAGATAACATATTAGATATGAATAGGGACGAAACCGGGTTTCTCATTCCTGAATATTTCGGATGCTAGGCATATGTTTGGATGATACCAAACTAAAACCCAAATTGGATAAGTGCCTAATTGTAGGTTATCCTAGGGATACCAAAGTATAAAACTTATAAAACTCACAAGAGAACAATTTAATTGTTGCTCGCCATGCGGGTTTCCTAAGAGGAATAAGGATATGCAGTGGTAAGTGGGAGGATAGTAAAACTCAATGAAAATCGGAGTAATACTGTTCCAGGCACAAATCCTCAATGGAACACAAATAGTTCATCAAGGATGAAACTATACTATTAATCTTCGAATACACAAGAACCACGCTAGTCGGAGAGAGTCAGAAAACAACCTGGGGTATGGGTTTCTGATCTCACCTCATAAAGATGTCAATCTTATTGAGGTATACCAACTGACTACGTATGAGGAAGTAATACAAGGTATCGACTCCCTATTATGACAAAGTGTCATGAATCCGAATTGGATTCCATGTATATCAACAAGTTTGGATACTAGTTGATGTATCGCAAGGCATTGTGCCTATTGGTACTATATAAGTCTTCAAGGAAGACATACATGGATGGCAACATACCAACTTATAAAGCTAGGCTTTTAGCGGAAAGGTATCGTTATCAACATTGTGTTGATTACGATTCAACCTTTTACCTGTTTCCATGGTAAATCCATTTGGATAATGCTTGCTAAAGCTGCATGTTTCATTTATGAAATATGACAGTTGAACGGGAAAATCGCTTTCCTTAAACGGAAACCTTTCGGAGGATGTTTACAACATCCTGTCGGTTTTGTCGTACCAAAACTAGCAAACAGGTTTACGGGTATTCGATCCATGTTTGGATTGAAGCAAGCATAGGTTCTTAGAATTATCGTTTGATGTAATCATAATAGTTTATGATTTAATTCAAAACGAAAATGATTCTTGTGTATATAAAAGGGTTAGTGGAGCGCATTGACAATAAATGTCCTATAAATAATGATAATATGTCATTTCTTGGAAATGGTATTCCCATAAATATAATCAGTGAAAGCTTGGCTTTCGAGAAAACTCTCCGAGAAATCGTACATTGAAAAATGTACGCGCTCTGGTGTCTCATACGCTTTGAGCATATGCAGTCACAATCAGGCAAATCCATGTGATAGTCACTGGATTGATATGAAGAACATACTTTAGTTTCTTAGAGAACTAAGGATGATGTCTTAAACTATGGAGAAGGATAACTTGAAGTGACTGGGATCACTGCTACAAGTTTCCTAACCGATAATAACGGTACTATAAAGTTTGAATAATAGGAACAGTGAGCTGGAAATTTAAAAGCTCCAAGCAAGATATTTACCGTTTAACAAAAAATGCGGGTTATTGCTGCAGCTGAGGCAGCAATAGAAGCCATTTGGTCGATAATAAATCTAATTAGATTAGATATAATTCTATTAGTAGCTGAGCTAGGCTACACGCAAGCTAAAGAATTAATGGTCTCATCAACGATCCATATATATGTTGGACAATTATGACCCATAGCGTCACTATTTGTACAGATCATGGTGTTGTTGTACAAATTAACTATGTGACAAAGGAGATTGCACTCTTATCATTTGTGATTTAGATCCCTAGATGTATAAATGATAGGAGGTCCTTATGATTTGTTCCTGGATTGAGAATGATATGAGACAGTATCAGTCCACGAAAGATAAATCATTAAATATCCCTAGTCATAGTTTATCGAGATTGGACATCGATAATACGTAAAACTAGTATTACACTTGTGCGCGTTGTGAGGGCACAACGACATAGTTATCATATATTTGGGTATATGATACTCATGCAAGTGTAATAGGAGGTTGTGTGTTTTACCGATGGTACGGGAACAGCTTCGCTCTGGATAGACCCCCTCGGAATTCCATTGGTAGTATGACTATGTTCTATGGAAGTCCGAAATCAGGGTAGGTGTATTTGGTCTTAACCTGAGACTTGCACCGCTAATACTTACGACAATCAATCTTTGGTTTTGGTCGTCCAGGGCTTTAACCGGTTTATGTATATGCCTCTTCTAGGTAATCGAGAACTCGTAGTGTGTTGGTGTTGATGTCAAGACGGAAGTATCACTCCAGTCATAGTGGAGATGATGGTCACGTAGGATACGGGACTGGTTCTCTTAAATGCTGCAGCTATCGGGATATTATGACAAGGTCATGTATATCCGATTATAGAGACTAGTTACCAGACATCCGACATGTGCTTCGTACGGGGCAGACACAATTCCAACCACAGGCCTAGAACGTGATCATCCGATACTGGATCGACATACACAATACTACGTATACTACGCCTGATATAGATCGTTTGTCCTGTAAGCATGTTTCTGGAGAATTGGGTAGGCATGGTGCTTTGCTAGAAGCCAACCTTGTCTTGTAAACTGGTAAAACGTAGTGCTTGGTACTTACGTGTTCGGATAGTCCGACAACCGAATTTACTGCCAACATATCCGGGGATCTCATGGGTTGCTTCCCGAAGATTCACCGATGACGTATGACTCGCACTTTAATTAATCTAGGATTAATTAGACGAGAGAGAAAATTAATTTGGGATTAATTGCGGAGATATTTTATCTGGGATAAAATATCAATTAAAGAGAGAGAATGATTAATTTGGAATTAATCGATAAAATTAATATATTCGATATATATAAACGAAATTGGATTTCGACGCGGAATCAAAATTAGATTTTAATTCAGGCGAACGAGTTAATTTAGAATTAATTCGTTAGCGATGTGAATAGTGATTTCGCTAGGCAAAATCATTTAATTACGTCGCAACGAAAAATTCATTAATTTGGAATTAGCGAACCCGAGCCCAGGATTGTTTGCGAGCGCATTCGCATTTCGAATGCGAGTGTGGCACGCAAGTCACATCTAGCGTCAAATCATTAGTCACATCAAGCGTCAAATCACATGTCACTTTGAGTGATGTGACAATTTGATTGATTGATGTGACAACTAGTCACTTTGAGTGATTGAAGTTGTTTGGTTGGTGAATGAGTGTGAAACACTCAAAGTTGGTTGATAGCTTTTTGAAAGCAAATTTAATATAGATTTATTTGATTTTTGAAAATCAAATATTTTGGTATTAGATACACAATTGACCTAACACTTGAACCAACTCACTCTTTCTCTTTCTCTCCCTCTCATTCACGCCCATGAGGGCTGTGTTCTTGCTTCTATTTTCTGTCACAAAACCGTGAGCAGTAGGAGAAGTTTCGGGATGATTTTGTTGCAAAATCAAGTGTTAGCACACTCTAGGAGACATAACAAGGTGATAGGGCAGTGATTTCGTGTGCAAGGAATGAGCAAACAAAGCTTGGAGCTTCATGGATCAAGCCAAAACCGAAAATGGAAGACACCTTGACAGTGGACTGCCGTGAGCTTCAACAACAAGGGCATGAAAGTTTTGTTCTTCGTAGCATCCAATCCATTCATTGTGAGTATGATTCCGCCATTCTCCTTTGTGTATTCACTTGTTTTCATTGCTTGATAATGATCCTTAGACCTTAGAGAATCCAACAATGGTATCAGAGCCAATATTGAGCATGAAAATTATTTTGGGTTAAAATTTGGGTAAAATGTGTTTGAGCATGATTTAATTAAATTGGATGTTTGAGTATGCTTAAAACATGTTTAATTGAAGTTTGATTGGATCAATTTCATGAAATTGGATTGGATCAATTTTTTGCCCAAAATTTGGCTTGGCCGAATGTAATAGATGCCCTAAATGTCTTGGATTTTTTGTTTCGTTGATCATTGGATGAGTTGGAAACGATTGGAAATGTTGATTTAATGTCGATTGAGGATTTAATTGGATTGAAACCGAATCGGACATAAAATCACCACATGGCCGAGACATATATAAGCATGAATGGGTTTGATTTTTGTTAAATTGTGTTGGACATGATTTAATGTTGATAAACATGATTAATTATGCTAATTTGGTGTTTTGGAAATATTGATTTGGTTAATTAATAATGTTATACACTTTAGGTAATTTAATTGAGAAATTTGGAATTTTTGGAATTAAATTATTTGGGCTTAAATTGGATTTGGGCTTGTTATGTTGTTATTGGGCTTATTGGGCTTGGTTGTACCAAGTTAGGTTTAGGCCAAATGGATTGGATCCAATTGGGCCCAAAATTGCATCCATAAAGCCCAAATGCGACTAATGGACCTTAATTAGTTTAATTGGGCCTAATGGACTTAAATTGATTTCTGGGCTTATGGGGTATCTCCCAGATTGGATTTTGGTTATTGGGTTTGACCCGAGTTGACCAAAGTCCACACCTTAAGAAATTAATTAAAAGTCCATTGGAATTTAATTAAATTGACGTTCGACGTTAATCGGGCTTTGAGACCCGTAGCGATTAAATTTGGAATTTAAGTCGTAAAGTTTTATTAATAAAGTGTGATATTTAATTTGGAATTAAATAGCGAATTAGAATTGAATACAAATTGAATTGGATTTAATTATGTAGTTTAATTTAATTCGAGAATTAGTACTTTGAGTACTTATTCGCAAAACGAGTTTGACTCGCGCAAAATCAAATCGTTGTTTGAACATTGGATGGTCACTAATTATCAGATTAATTAATTTGATTAGATTGATTGATAACATGCTTGTGTGAATACATGGTTGCGATGCATTAATAATGTATATCGGATGGATATTAGTTGGGTGGGACAATTTTAGAAATTATTGTAATAAATTTGATTTATTAATTGGACCTGCATGTCCAGCCTTATCACCTCCATACTCTTTGTATTCTCTTCTCACTTATTCCCCTCAATGTAAATGAGGTTTCTTTAGAAGTGCAGTGTAACAGGTAGAAGTAAATACTTGTGCTAGCGGGAGAGAGAGAAATGGAGAGATTTGATCTAGGATCAATGTGTAAAGTATCCATCCGCATATCGTTATTATTTTATTATACTCGCTTTATTATGTATTTAGAATGCATGTTTAAGGGTGTATGATGATGAGACCTTAACAAAGATAATAAATTGGTTGCCAATTTGCACGCGAAAAACCCTCAAACAATATTAAGCGCTTTTCCTTCCATTGAGTGATTCTCACTCAAGATCCGAGACTGGCATTGGCTTGTTGGCCAAAGTCAAGGCCTTTGTCCGTCAAGGATGTGTTTGAATCACGAAGGCTTTGTTCCATATTGGTGTCTTGTCCAAGTTGTGTTTTGTTGGCCAAAGTCAAGACCACTTCTTGTCCATCGACATTGATTACGAAGCTTTCCATGGTCAATGGGTTGCGTTTAACTGGGATGACTAAGTTTGTTGTGCCAACCAATGCTTAGTTGATTCATAGGAAAAAGGTTAGGTAATACATTGGATGTATTGGCATATATAAGATATATGTTTCGGACTTGGATGGCCCCTTACTGGATTTAGGAATTGGATTGGATCAATTGATCTTAGAGATCTACCTAGTTAATTATCATACAATTTGTTGGCCAAAGTCAAGATTGTGTGATATTTAACGGGATCCTAGCCCGCTAGGAAACACAGTTTCCCGAGTACTCGACAGAGGGTTAGAGGCTCGCCGAAAAATAGTGGGAGACAAGAATTGAATTTGCAATATTCGTTTAATTACTTGCCATACGCGCTCAAACAAATATCATTCGTCAAATTATTAAATGTTAGTTGGACTAATATTTAAATTGTTGTTTTAATAAACAGTTGGACTGTATTCAAATAATTCATTTATAGTTGGTTATATAATTGGATTATAGTAATCAATATATTTGATTTAATTAATTATAGTTGATTAAAATAGTTGGACTATAATAATCATTATAATAAATAGTACCTAAATCATTGATTAAATAGTTGGACTATTAGAATCAAGATAAAATTGAAAGATTGACGTTTAATACATAATCCTTGGGAAAATGTATTTAAATGGTTTAATTTTCAAATTCGGAATAAAATTTCAGGATGGTCCTGGAAACTAATAAGTTACTTTATTTAATAAAATAACATATTATGCCTAAGCCCGGAGTTAAGTAAAGGAGATTGCACTCTTATCATTTGTGATTAGATCACATAGATGTATAAATGATAGGAGGTCCTTATGATTTGTTCCTGGATTGAGAATGATATGAGACAGTATCAGTCCACGAAGGATAAATCATTAAATATCCCTAGTCAGAGTATTATCGAGATTGGACATCGATAAATACGTAAAATACTAGTATTACACTTGTGCGCGTTGTGAGGGCACAACGATATAATTCTCATATATTTGGGTATAGGATACTCATGCAAGTGTAATAGGAGGTTGTGTTTTACCGATGGTACGTGAAACAGATTCGATCTGGATAGACCCCATCGGAATTCCATTGGTAGTATGACTATGTGTCTATGGAAGTCCGAAATCAGGGTAGGTGTATTTGGTCTTAACCTGAGACTTGCACCGCTAATACTTACGACAATCAATATACTTTGATTTTGGTCGTCTAGGGCTTTAACCGGTTTCTATGTACGCCTCTTCTGGGTATATCGAGAATCGTAGTGCGTTGGGTGTGATGTCAAGACGGAAGTATCACTCCAGTCATAGTGGAGATGATGGTCAAGTAGGATACGGGACTGGTTCTCTTAAATGCTGCAGCTATCAAGATATTATGACAAGGTCATGTATATCCGATTATAGAGACTAGTTACCAGACATCCGACATGTGCTTCGTACGAGGCAGACACAATTCCAGCCCCAGGCCTAGCACGTGATCATCCGATACTGGATCGACATACACAATACTACTATACTACGCCTGATATAGATCGCTTATTCCTGTAAGCATGTTTCTGGAGAATTGGGTAGGCATGGTGCTATGCTAGAAGCCAACCTTGTCTTGTAAATCGGTAAAACGTAGTGCTTGGTACTTACTTGTTCGGATAGTCTGACAACCGAATTTACTGCCAACATATCCGGGGATCTCATGGGTCGCTTCCCGAAGATTCACCGATGACGTATGACTCGCACTTTTAATTAATCCGGGATTAATAAGATGAGAGAGAAAATTAATCTGGGATTAATTACGGAGATATTTTATCTGGGATAAAATATCAATTAAAGAGAGATAACGATTAATTTGGAATTAATCGATAAATTAATATATTCGATATATTATACGAAATTGGATTTCGACGCGGAATTGAAATTAGATTTTAATTCGGGCGAACGAATTAATTTAGAATTAATTCGTTAGCAACGTGAATAGTGACTTCGCTAGGCGTAATCATTTAATTACGTCGCAACAGAAAATCATTAATTTGGAATTAGTGAACCTGAGGCAGGGATTGTTTGCGAGCGCATTCGCATTTCGAATTCGAGTGCGGCACGCAAGTCAAGTCAAGCGTCAAATCAAGAGTCATTTCGTCAAATCAACCCGAAAATGGAAGACACCTTGAAAGTGGACTGTCGTGAGCTTCACCAACAAGGGCATGAAAGTTTTGTTCTTCGTAGCATCCAATCCATTCATTGTGAGTATGATTCTGCCATTCTCTTTTGTGTATTCACTTGTTTTCATTGCTTGATAATGATCCTTGGACCTTAGAGAATCCAACAATATATACTTCGATATTCATCTGATTCGTTCGGATCATACATCGTGGCGATGTGATGATCGAATAAATCGCATCAGATGATAATCATGCAAATCTGCTGACGAAAGCATTTATCAGCAGTTTGAGCCAACCGTACATAGTTCGGGTGTCAGACACTCGAGTGACTGGCTATAGGCCAAGTGGGAGATTGTTGGACAATTATGACCCATAGCGTTACTATTTGTAAAGATCATGGTGTTGTTGTACAAATTAACTATGTGACAAAATAGATTGCTCTCTTATCATTTGTGATTAGATCACCTAGATGTATAAATGATAGGAGGTCCCTATGATTTGTTCCTGGATTGAGAATGATATGAGACAGTATCAGTCCACGAAGGATAAATCATTAAATATCCCTAGTCAGAGTATTATCGAGATTGGACATCGATAAATAAGTAAAAGACTAGTATTACACTTGTGCGCGTTGTGAGGGCATAACGACATAGTTCTCATATATTTGGGTATATGATACTCATGCAAGTGTAATAGGAGGTTGTGTTTACCGATGGTACGGGAAAGAGCTTCGCTCTGGATAGACCCCCTCGGAATTCCATTAGTAGTATGACTATGTGTCTATGGAAGTCCGAAATCAGGGTAGGTGTATTTGGTCTTAACCTGAGACTTGCACCGCTAATGCTTGCGACAATCAATATACTTTGGTTGTGGTCTTCCAGGGCTTTAACCGGTTCTGTTTACGCCTCTACTGGGTATATTGAGAATCGTAGTGTGTTTGGTGTGATGTCAAGACGGAAGTGTCACTCCAGTCATTCGGAGATGACGATCGCGTAGGGATACATAACTGGTTCTCTAAAAAGGTTGCAACCGTCGGATAATATGACTTGGTCATGATTATCCGATATTAAAGAGACTAGTTACTCGTAATTCGATATATGCTTCGTACGGGGCAGATTCTGTACCAGCCCCAGGCCTTGTATGTGATCATCCGATATTGGATCGAAATAGGCAATACTACGTATACTACGCCTGATATAGATCATTTTATTCCTGTAAGGATATTTCGGGAGAATTGGGTAGGCATGGCGCTTTGCTAGAACCCAACCTTGTCTAGTAAATCGGTACAAACGTAGTACTAGGTACTTACGTGTTCGGATAGTCCGACGACCGAATTTACTACCAACTTATCCGGGGATCTCATGGGTCGCTTCCCGAAGATTCACCGATGACGTATGACTCGCACTTTTAATTAATATGGGATTAATAAGACGAGAGAGAAAATTAATCTGGGATTAATTACAGAGTTATTTTATCTGGGATAAAATATCAATTAAAGAGAGATAAAGATTAATTTGGAATTAATCGATAAATTAATATATTCGATATATTATACGAAATTGGATTTCGACGCGGAATTGGAATTAGATTTTAATTCGGGCGAACGAATTAATTTAGAATTAATTCGTTAGCGACGTGAATAGTGACTTCGCTAGGCGTAATCATTTAATTACGTCGCAACGAAAATTCGTTAATTGGGAATTAGCGAACTCGAGCCAGGGATTGTTTGCTAGAGCATTCGCATTTCGAATTCGAGTGCGGCACACAAGTCAAGTCAAGCGTCAAATCAAGCGTCACTTCGACTAGTCAACTTTATCACCTTTTTTTTGTGATGGAAGTAGTTGGTTGGTGAAAGAGTGTTGGACACTCAAATGTGTAAGGAATTAAATGAACATATACCAAATTTTGGTATATCATTTTAAGTCCTTTTGATTTTGGAAATCATTCAACACATTCTCTCTCTCTTTGCTCTTTATCTCTCATGCCCATGGAGGGCATTTTACTTCACTGGTTTCTGCCCAGAAATCGTGAGCAAGGGAAGCAAAAGTGGGGAAATTTGTGGCAAATTTCTTGAGAGCTAGCACTCCGAGGGACATGCGAAGGTGATAGGGAAGTCCACCCATGAGCCGGGAATCATTAGACGAAGCTTGGAGCTTGGATTCTTGAAGATGAAACCGAAAATGGAGGAGGCAGTAGCAGCTTACTGCCGAATGCACCAGTAGGCAGAATTTGATTTTTTGTTGCCTCGCGCGACGCTCAACCGATCGATGTTAGTATTCCGCAACTCACTCGTATGTATTCACATGTATTTTTTGCTTTGTATTCGATCCTCGGGACGTAGAAACTCCAACATCCACCCTTCCGACGATCGTGTACCATACTTCCGAGAGTCGACATAAAAGTTTAGACCTGAGGGCACTTTTCGTTTTTATTTTTATTCATCTTTTAATCGTTTTAGTTATTTATTTCGTATGAGAGTCGTTTATGGATGCATGTTGTGGCTTTGAATAAAATGGAAAATGTGTCACCTCTTGTGGTATATAGGATGAAAACCCAGACATAAATTCCGTAGCCGAATCCGAATGGACGGTAGTACGGTCTGTACTTGGGATACAACTCCACGTACCACTTGAGCAAACAGCGCATATTTTGTTTTATGTTGTTTTGATTCGTCTATTATCCGTTATTTAAATTCTGCATGTAATTTGTTTGTGTAATGATGAGATAAAGCACATGGGCTTAGTAAGTTGGATTAAAGGTCCTCCATTTCGAGGGGTTAAAATCCTTTACCACGATGCTTCGCCGCGCCGGATGAAGTATATTCGGTTGAATGTAAGATGTGTTCAATCGGGTATACAAAATCTGATCTCGTTGTCTTTATTTTTTTATATGAATTATGTTATAAAGCGCATGGGCTTAGTAAGTTAGATTAAAGGTCCTCCATTTCGAGGGGTTAAAATCTTTTACCACGATGCTTCGCCGCGCCGGATGACGTATATTCGGTTGAATGTAAGATGTGTTCAATCGGGTATGCAAAGTCCGATATTGTTGTCTTTATTTTTTTATATATGCATTATGTTATTAGCGCATGGGCTTAGTAAGTTGGATTAAAGGTCCTCCATGTCGAGGGGTTAAAATCCTTTACCACGATGCTTTGCCGCGCCAGATGATGTATATTCGGTTGAATGTAAGATGTGTTCAATCGGGTATGCAAAGTCTGATATTGTTGTCTTTACTTTTATATACATTATGATGTGATGCGCATGAGATCATCGAGTTGGATTAAAGGTCCTCCATCTTGAGGGATAAAAAGCCTAAGGACTACCTTTGCCACAACGATTTGCCATGCCTTTTAGCCCGTTATTATTTATTAGGTGTCATCTATTCATCCGTTCACGTATGTGTCATGTTGTTTACTGCATTTTGGAGGTCACTGCTGTAGCCCCGTTCGAACGCGTTTTAGAACGCCGCACGAATGCATGTTTTCTGTCTCAGTTCGTTCGAACGCGTTGACGAACGTAACTCGAACGCGCATGCATTTTACCTTATCATGCATCAGGTCTCATTCCGTTCGAACGCATTTCCGAACGCCATACGAACGTGAGCATTCTGTTTCATTTCCGTTCGAACGCGTTTACGAACGCTACTCGAACGTGAACCTTCTCTTTATCGTTCGAACGCGGATACGAACGCCGAACGAACGCCCACGGTAAACCGGCCCTCTTCCATCACATCTCATGCATGGTTACTCATCTTGTCATTTACCTTTTTGATTGTTCATGTTCTCGCAGTTAGTCATTTATTGTGTCCACAAGATCACATGTTCGTTTCCATGATGCATGTTTACACGGTAGTTATCTACTTATACTTCCGCATTCATCCATTCAACATGTTCATAAGTTATATGCTTGCCGTATTTCAATTCATCTTTATGCATGCAAATTGGGACATAGATTTATGCAAATATGTTATATGCAAATTCGGACATAGGTTATATACAAACTTAGATATAAGCCTTGTACTTATGCATGCGAACTCAGGAGTAAATTATCCTTGGAAATAAATGTTGCTTAGGCTTGATTAAATTATTGCACAATTCACATCATTACAAGTGACATAAGTAAGGGACCATTCAGAACCCAATGGTTTGAGGTCTTCCCTTGCGAGGGGTGAGTGCGGCCTTAAATCATTTTTTCCGGTTCACACCGGGTGGCGACTCCATTATTCTCTGGTTTAGTCCCCCGCGGGCTACTCCGTACTCCCAATTGGTCCGCGAGCTCGGAATAACATGCGTCGCCCAGTTCCTGTGTCCCACAGTCTGGCGACTCCACTGAGGATAGAGAATCGGCCCCGAAATAATGTCTTGTAATGTTTGGATTTGTACTTTAAATAACAGTGTCTACTTGTTGGGGTTGGTGCTCAGAGCGCCAATTCCCGGTTGTATTTCTGTTAAATACTTCTGTAAAACATTATTATTATGAATAATATATACAGTTTCTATAATATAATCTATCTTTCTATATGGTAAAGACGTAATGACCCCGAGAATGATTAGTCATGATACAGTTGCAAAAGCGTCGCAACGGACATTGAGAAGTATCATGACGTTGTCATTCTCAGACTGTTCCTGGTCAAGGTTTACACTACTTGGTCAGTATAGTAAACCCGTTGAGACCGGTACATGTCGTATACTGGAATATATGATTCCAATGGTTTCTCAATGAACCATTAGTCTTGGAGACTAGTATAGACGTGTAGGTGTTTATAGCGGATAAACACTGAACGACTCACCGAAGATTCTTAATGGATGGTACACCAGCGTCAATAAGAATCTTCTTGGGTTGAGTAGCACTTGTGATTCTTAGACTTGAGATGCCATTGTGGGCACATGAGACATCTTCTACACTTAGACGGCAGTCACGTCACCGATCTATTAAGATCAGACCTCCGCCTGTTCGTTGGGTGTAGACAGATCCTCAGGGTGTCCTATGTGTATCAAGATAGGATCCGTCAGTTCTGTGTATCAGAGCATAGGTAGTCCATATGATTAGCAATCAGATAAAACCATGGGCCCGTGGTAAAGTTTAGAAGCTAGTTCTAAACATTCTTTTGAGATTGCTAATAGAATAGTCGACTGGATAATCCCGATAGAGATTTGACGTTTACATCTATATCTTTGGGATTTATCCGGATACCTGTGACGGAGGAATTATACATTTTCCATGACCTCGACCTGTATGGTTCAGCGAGATTATCCGTGATCGTCATAATCTACGGGTGGATAGATTATGGACACGAAATTAGATTTCGTGATGGATATACCTGAATCTAGAGAGTCTCAATAATGAAATATACTCGTAGAGCACTAGAGCAACATTAATAAATAATATTGATTATTTATAAAGTCGTTTAAAGGTTAAACGCAATATACGTGCTAAAGAGACTAGATAGTCATTTGTATTAAGATAACAAATGCATTTGAAATGAATTTGAAATGAAAAATTTGGTATATACTTGTTATGAATTTCGGCCAAGGCAAAATATTGTCCAAGTATATATTGTTTTCATTTTCCTTTCATTTGGTTAACCTAATACACTTTACAAGAAACACCATTAAAGAAAACAAAGAAAGCAAGTGAAGGAGAAAAGGAAAAACTCAAAGAAAAGCTTGGATTTTGTAAGTTTTTCAAACTTACTATTAGAAAGGAATTTGTTCCTTAGGATCTAGGAAACATCTTGTGATGTTCTTAAGTTATTCTTTTCATTATTTCTTGTGTTTTTGATGATGGAATTTTGGTTGAAAGTGTTGAGCATGTGTGATGAAGAAAGCTTGTAACTATTGTAGTTATAATCATTCTTTTAAGGTTTTTGAAACCATGTTGCTAATCTAGAGTTATTGACCCACTCTTAAATGACCTAGATTTGATCTTGAGTTGTTTCATTGTGTTGAGACTTGGATTGGATGGAAGAATGATGATTGAAGTAATTGATTTAATGTATTTGGTCTAATTTGTCCAATTTGTGGAAATTGAAAAATTAGGGTTCATGACTAATTCCAAATTTGGGGGTTTTCATATATGTTGTGTATTTATGTGTGTATATGATGCATATAAAGTTTCATGTTGATTGGATATCATTTGGATGTGTCTTGAAGCATGAAAGTGCAAAATGCACAAATTTGAACCTTAGTGAGCCTCTCGGCCTTGGTGTGAGAATTTGGGGATTTTGGTTGTTTTGGTGTTTTGATGTTTTGAGCATCATAAGTTCATCTTAGAAATGATTTAGAATCATTCAAAATTGATTAGATCAATTTCGGACTAAAATACAAAGCAAGGGTATTTTGGTAAATTCAATTGAATATGATTCATTTGAATTTTATTTCATAATTTGATTATTGGAATATTAAATAAATATGTTTATTTAATTAATCCGAGAAAAAGTTTTGAAATCTGAAAATTGGATTTTCACCGCTTCCGCTGCGTTACCGGATTCACCCCCTAAAAACCCCTACACTACTGTAGGTAAAAGAGGGTTTAATCAAAGGCACTTTTTGAGCTAGGTAATAGTTTGGTGTCTTCCTTCATTCACTACCTTTCTATAAGGAAAAGCTGTGAAGACACCTAGATAATCATTTACTTGTAGCCTATTGTGATGGACTAATTTGGAGGACTTGTTGTTTATTCTTGTCACCAAGCGATAAGAGCCTAAGAGGCTTGGGTTTTTAAGAGAGTTCGCTCTGCCCTCCCTCTGGGGAATCTACAATGGGAAATCCATTTGACAGTCAGTCACACACCATAACTCATTGGCACGTACCGTAAGGTATAAAAAAGGTGCGCTCACTCGGTCACTCGAACCCTTGAGTGGGGAGACCTAGTTGTGGGCAATCCTTCGCCAGCGAGAGTCTTTTTCTACACTCCCGCAAACCCACACGTAGACCGGATTTGTATGGCCTATAGAAACTATTTCCTTGTGCTTGTGGACCATCCTCATTCGGATGTAGTTTGATTTCTTGTCAGAAATGTGAACTTGTTGGGCCATTTAAACTGGGAAGAGTTCGTATCCTATGACAATCGGGCCAAAAGCTTCTGAAATCAAGCACAAAATTCGCATGAATACACAAAGGAGTAAGGCGAAATACATACTCATATTGAACGGTTTGATGCTACGAAGAACAAAACACTTCTTCCTCCTTGTTGAAGCTCGGCAGTGGCCTCCTTGAACTGCTGTGGTGCTCGGTTTTGGGCTGTGAAAGTCCTCCAAGATTCGGCCATGGGAGACACCATGGAAGCTCCAAGCTTCAAGCTCCAAAATTGATTCCAAGCTCAAGTGTTCGTTTCCCTATCACCTTTGTATAACTCAAGGTGTGTGCTAGCACAAGATTTTGCAACAAAATCATTTTCTTTCTTCTCTTATGCGTTCGGTCAAACTAGAAATTGAAGAGAAGAATTGGCTCTAAGCCGAAAATGAGAAGATGAGAGAAAATGGGGGAAACCGTGAGTCAATGGAGAGAGAAGGAAATGTTTTACTTATATATTTATTTTTATTTTCCAAAAACAAAAACAAATACAAAAAGCATTTTCCATTAATCAAAAAGTCAAAAAGCAAAAGCCCATTAATGCCTTTTCAACCACCACATCAATCACTCAAATCAAGTGACAACTTGTCACATCACTCAAAGTGACATTTGATTTGACGCTTGATGTGACTAATGATTTGACGCTCGATTTGACTTGCATGCCGCATTCGAATTCGAAATACGAATGCGCTCGTAAATAATCCCGGGCTCGAGTTCGCTAATTCCAAATTAACGAATTTTCTGTTGCGACGTAATTAAACGATTACGCCTAGCGAAATCACTATCCACGTCGCTAACGAATTAATTCTAAATTAACTCGTTCGCCCGAATTGAAATCTAATTTCAATTCCGCGTCAAAATCCAATCTCGTATAATATATCAAATATATTATTTTATCGATTAATTCCAATTAATCGTTCTCTCTCTTTAATTAATATTTTATCCCAGATAAAATATCTCTGTAATTAATCCCAGATTAATTTTCTCTCTCTTCTAATTAATCCCAGATTAATTAAAGTGCGAGTCATACGTCATCGATGAATCATTGGGAAGCGACCCATGAGATCCCCGGATATGTTGGCAGTAAATACGGTCGTTGGACTATCCGAACACGCAAGTACCTCGTACTACGTTTTTACCGATTTACAAGACAAGGTTGGCTTCTAGCAAAGCGCCATGCCTACCCAATTCTCCAGAAATATCCTTATAGGAATATGTGATCTATATCAAGCGTAGTATACCGTAGTATTGTGTATGTCGATCCAGTATCGGATGTTCACGTGCTAGGCCTGGGGCTGGAATTGTGTCTGCCCCGTACGAAGCACATATCGGATATCTGGAAACTAGTCTCTATAATCGGATATACATGACCAAGTCATAATATCCCGATAGCTCGAGCATTTAAGAGAACGAGTTTCGTATCTTATGTAACCATCATCTCCATATGACTGGAGTGATACTTTCGTCTTAACATCACACCCAACACACTACGATTCTCAATATACCCAGAATTGGCGTACACAGAACCTGTTAAAGCCCTGGACGACCTCAACCAAAGTATATTGATTGTCGCAAGTATTAGCGGTGCAAGTCTCAGGTTAAGACCAAATACACCTATCCTGATTGCAGACTCCCATAGACACATAGTCATACTACCAATGGGATTCCGCAGGGGTCTATCCAGAGCGAATCTGTTTCCTGTACCATCGGTAAAACACAACCTCCTATTACACTTGCATGAGTATCCTATACCCAAATATATGAGAACTATGCTGTTGTGCCCTCACAACGTGCACAAGTGTAATACTAGTCTTTTACGTATTTATCGATGTCCAATCTCGATAATACTATGACTAGGGATATTTAATGATTTATCCTTCGTGGACTGATACTGTCTCTTATCATTCTCTGTCCATGAACAAATCACAGGGACCTCTCATCATTTATATATCTAGGTGATCTAATCACAAATGATAAGAGTGCAATCTCCTTTGTCATATAGTTAATTTATACAACAACACCATGATCTGTACAAATAGTGACGCTATGGGTCATATTGTCCAACAATCTCCCACTTGGCCTATAGCAGTCACTCGAGTGCTTGACACCTGAACTATGTACGGTTGGCTCAAACTGCTGAGAAAAGGTTTTCGTCAGCGAATTTGCATTATTATCATCTGATGCAATTTATTCGATCATCACATCGCCACGATGTATGATCCGAACGAATCGGATGAATATCTAAGTACGTATCTGGATCGTTGATGAGACCATTAATTCTTTAGCATGTGCTGACGCCTAGCTCAGCTGCTAACAAAACTATATCTAATCTAATTAGATTTATTATCGACCCAAATGGCTTCTATTGCTGCCTCAGTTGCAGCAATAACCCGTATTTGTGTTGTTTATTCGGTAACCGTATCTTGGTTGGAAGATTTCCAGCTCACTGTTCTGTTATACTATCTTTTATAGTACCGTAGTTACGACTTATAGTCATTATCATGAAAGCCAAGTTTTCACCGATTATTTTATGGGAATATCATTTCCAAGAAATGATATATCATCATTACTCAGGACATTTATTGTCAGTGCGCTCCCACTAACCTCCTTATATACACAAGAATTATTTTCGTTTTGAATTAAATCATAAACTATTATGATTACATCAAAACGACAATTCCAATAACCTAATGCTTGCTTCAATCCAAACATGGATCGAATAACCTGCAAACCTAGTTTGCTTGTTATGGTTTGACAAAACCGTCAGGATGTTGTAAACATCCTCCGAAAGGTTTCCGTTAAGGAAAGCGGTTTTGGCATTCAGCTGCCATATTTCATAAATGAAACATGCAGCATCAGCAAGCATTGTCGAAATGGATTTACCATGGCAACAGGTAAAAGGTTTCGTCGTAATCAACACAATGTTGATAACTCTACTTTTTCGCTACAAGCCTAGCTTAATACGATGGTATGTTGCCATCCATGTATGTCTTTCTTGAAGACTTATTTAGTGCCAATAGGCACAATGCCTTACGGTACATCAACTAGTGTCTAAACATAGTTGGTATACATGGAATCCACTTCGGACTTTATGGCACTTTGCCATAATAGGGAGTCGATACCTTGTATCACTTCCTCATACGTATCACTTTGTCAGTTGGTATTCCTCAATAAGATAGACATCTTTATGAGGTGAGATCAGAAACCCATACCCCAGGTTGTTTTCTAACTCTTTCTGACTTACGCGGTTATTGTGTATTCGAAGATTAATGGTAATAGTTTCATCCTTGATGAATTATTTATGTTCCATTAGGATTCGGTGCCTTTGAATAGTATTACTCCGATTTTCATCGAGTTTTACTATCCTCCCACTTACCACTGCATATCGGTATTCCTCTTAGGAAAACCGCATGGTGAGCAACAATCTAATTGTTCTCTTGTGAGGTTTATAAGTAAAATACTTATGGTATCCCTATGATAACCTACAATGGCACTTATCAAATTTGGGTTTTAGTTTGGTATCATCCAAACATATGCCTAGCATACCCAAATTATCAGGAATGTGAAACCCGGTTTCTTTCCCGTTCATATCTAATATGATATCTATCAAACAGATATTTATGGAACCTTATTCAAAATAAGTTCTGCACTGTTTAGCGTATCCGTTGATGGAAATGGTAGCTCAGAGCGACTCGTGATTAACCTTATCATGTCCAAAAAAATTTGGTCTCTCATTTCGGACACACCGTCAAATTGACGTGTTCCGGGAGGAGTCCTCATTGAAAGAATACTATACTCTTTCAAGTATATGAGAAACTTATTGCTTAAGTATTTTTATCATGGTCAAACCGTGATGGTTCAATACTTTAGCCGATCTGTTTGTCTATTTCGTGTCGAAACTGTGAAAGTTTCCGATTTGTGTTTCAAAAGAAACACATAACCATAACGCGATGCCACATCCGTATAGGTCACACAATATTCATATCCACATCTAGCCTAGCTAGGCATGGGCCCACTGCTTCACTATGAACTAGGGTTAATAGATCGGTGGCACTGACACTTTGCCCAATAAACTAGATTCGTAGACTTATTCGAATAGAATCAAATCAGTCCTAGTACCCACTCTTCGAAAATGTGGATATACGATTCTGTTTAATAGTGTCCCTGACAACTATGCCACATTCAAGTTTCAACCTGATCAAATCAGTTTGAGCTATTAGTTTGTCATGTTATACGTGTGAGATTTATTTATATTCTAAATATAAATACTATTATTCACATCTAATGTGGTTATCTTAATATCATATTTATAAAATAAAACACTTTAGTGTTCTAGAATATAAAGGTTCACCCGCAGCGGGTCAACACTGATATAAGAGATAATGTATCTAGTCAAACTAGTTACATTATAACATTTTCCTAATTTAAGCACATACCCGAAGGTAGTTCCTAAATTCAGGTATCTACGGTTAAAACAGCGACTTTCGTCCCGTTTTTAATTTGCAGATAAATCTCCATTGAAGTCAGTATCTTGTTCAAAACAGATTCTGAACATCAATATATATTTATGTATCATACTAAGTATCTAAAACAATCAATTTTAATACTAGTGTAACATAATGTACAACATATTTTTGAAGTCAGAGCCTTGCTCATCTTCAATTCCTTCTTAGGATATGTCCTTTTATCTTCCTAGAAGATTATAATGATTTTGCCTTTGCCCTTTTTCACACTCCAGAAGCCTTTGGCCAAGCCTTGGCATTCTGGAATATCGAAGTAAGGTGCGCCTTACGCTACTTGCCTTATTGCAACATTGACTTTATCTCCTCGAGATTAGTCATTAATTCTCCAAGAATTATTTATTACAATTTTAGTATTTCAAAGATCTAAAATAGATCCATGAAAATCCTTCAATTTCATTATCATACTTTAAGGATCTAATCCTTAGTTCTGATTCAGAAATTAAGGAGTCTACTTGACAAGTATAATGGATTAAGCACTAAAGTTATCATTACATGAATATTCCAAATATCATGTTCCACTTATTTGCTTAACTCATAGCTTAGGCATAATATATTATTTTATCAAATAAAATAACTTATTAGTTTCCAGGACCATCCTGAAACTATATTCCCAATTTGAAAATATAGTCGTCTAAATACATTTTCACCCAGGATTATGTTTTAAACACTAATCTTTCAATTTTATCTTGATTCTAATAGTCCAACTATTTAATCAACGATTTGTGGTACTATGTATTATATTGATTATTATAGTCCAACTATACAATCAAATATAATTTAAATCAATTAACCTCAATTACATTGATTACTATAATCCAATTATAAAATCAACTGTAAATTGAAATTAATTAATTCAAATATATTGATTACTATAATCCAATTATATAATCAACTATAATACAGTCCAACTGTTTATTAAAACAACAATTTAAATATTAGTCCAACTAACATTTAATCTAACGACGAAATAATTGTGATTGAGCGCGTATGGCGAGTAATTGAACGAATATTTCAAATTCAATTCTTGCCCCCACTATTTTTCGGCGAGCCTCTAACCCTCTGTCGAGTACTCGGGAAACCGTGTTTCCTAGTGGGCTAGGATCCCGTTAAATATCACACAATCTTGACTTTGGCCAACAAATTGTATGATAATTAACTAGGTAGATCTCTAAGATCAATTGGATCCAATCCAATTCCTAGATCCGGTAGGGGGACGTCCAAGTCCGAAACATATATCTTATATATGCCAATACATCCAATGTATTACCTAACCTTTTTCCTTTGAATCAACTAAGCCTTGGCTTTGGCACAACAAACTTAGTGATCCCAGTCAAGCGCAACCCATTGACCACGGAAAGCTTCGTAATCAATGTCGATGGACAAGAAGTGGTCTTGACTTTGGCCAACAAACCACAACTTGGACAAGACACTGATATGGAACAAAGCCTTCGTGATTCAAACACATCTTCGACAGACAAAGGCCTTGACTTTGGCCAACAAACCAATGCCGTCTCGGATCTTGAGTGAGAATCACTTAATGGAAGGAAAGACGCTTAATATTGAACGAGGGTTTTTCGCGTGCAAATTGGCAACCACTTTATTATCTTTGTTAAGGTCTCATCATCATACACCCTTAAACATGCATTCTAAACACATAATAAAGCGCATATGATAAAATAATAATGATATGCGGATGGATACTTTACATTGATCCTAGATCAAATCTCTCTTTCTCTCTCCTCCCGCTAGCACAAGTATTTACTTATACCCGTTACACTACACTTCTAAAGAAAACTCATTTACATTGAGGGGAATAGGTGAGAAGAGAATACAAAGAGTATGGAGGTGATAAGGCTGGACACGCAGGTCCAATTAATAAATCAAATTTATTACAATTTCTAAAATTGTCCCACCCATCTAATATCCATCCGATATACATTATTCATGCATCGCAACCATGTATTCACACAAGCATGTTATCAATCAATCTAATCCAATTAATTAATCTGATAATTAGTGATCATCCAATGTTCAAACAACGATTTGATTTTGCGCGAGTCAAACTCGTTTTGCGAACACGTACTCAAAGTACGAATTCTCGAATTAAATTAAATTACATAATTAAATCCAATTTAATACGCATTTAATTCTAATTCATTATTTAATTCCAAATTAAATATTACACTTTTATTAACGAACCTTTACGACTTAAATTCCAATTTAATCGCAACGGGTCTCAAAGCCCGATTAACATCTAATGTTTATTTAATTAAAGTCCAATGGGCTTTTAATTAATTTCTTTAAGGCGTGGACTTTTGGTCAACTCGGGTCAAACCGATAACCAAAGTCCAATCCGGGATTTACCCCATAAGCCTAGAAATCAATTTGGCCCATTAGGCCCAATTAAATAATTATGGTTCATTAAGTCATAGTTGGACTCTATGGATTCGGTTTTGGGCCTAATTGGATCCAACCAAATTGGCCTAAACCTAACTTGGTACAACAAAGCCCAAAATCCCAATTACAGCCTTTAAGGCCCCATTTCCAAAATAAGCCCAAATTAATTAACTTATAAAATTCCAAATTCCATAATTAATTAACCTAAGTGTAATACACAATTAATCACCCAATTAATATTTCTAAAACATCAATTAGCCTAATTAATCATGCACTTTAACAACACATAGTGTCCAACACATTTTTATCAAAATCAAACCCAATTTACATGCTTAAAGTCTCGGCAATTAGGGGTTTTTCCAATCCGATTCGGTTTCAATCCAATTGAATCCACAATCATTATTTCCCAAATCAATTCAACTCATCCAATGAATTAAAATAAAAAAACACCATGATTTTGTTTCTCAAAGAATTCGGCCAAGCCACTTTAAAAGGGAAAATTGTTCCAAATCAAAATCAATCCAATTGAACTTCAAAACAACATTACCCACTTGTTTTAAGTCATCCAATGATCAAACAACAAAATTAACCAAGACATTTAGGGTCCTATGATTTTCGGCCATGCCCAAAATTTGGGGAAAAATGGATCCAATCCAATTTCATGAAATTGATCATGCACAACTTCAATTAATCAACATACAAGCATACTTAATCAATCAATTAACCAAATCATGCTTCAATTGATTTTACCCAATTTCAAACAACCCTACTTTTTCATGCTTGATCAAAGCTCAAGATACCATTGTTGGTTTCTAGATTAGGTCCCAAGATCATGAAATCAAGCACAAAATTCGCATGAATACATAAAGGAGTAAGGCAGAATACATACTCACATTGAACTGTTTGATGCTACGAAGAACAAAACACTTCTTCCTCCTTGTTGAAGCTCGGCAGTGGCCTCCTTGAACTGCTGTGGTGCTCGGTTTGGGCTGTGAAAGTCCTCCAAGATTCGGCCATGGGAGACACCATGGAAGCTCCAAGCTTCAAGCTCCAAAATGATTCCAAGCTCAAGTGTTCGTTTCCCTATCACCTTTGTAACTCAAGGTGTGTGCTAGCACAAGATTTTGCAACAAAATTATTTCTTTCTTCTCTTATGCGTTCGGTCAAACCAGAAATTGAAGGAGAAGAAGTGGCTCTAAGCCGAAAATGAGAAGATGAGAGAAAATGGGGGAAACCGTGAGTCAGTGGAGAGAGAAGGAAAATGTTTTACTTATACATTTATTTTTATTTTCCAAAAACAAAAACAAATACAAAAAGCATTTTCCATTAATCAAAAAGTCAAAAAGCAAAAGCCCATTAATGTCTTTTCAACCACCACATCAATCACTCAAATCAAGTGACAACTTGTCCATCACTCAAAGTGACATTGATTTGACGCTTGATGTGACTAATGATTTGACGCTCGATTTGACTTGCGTGCCGCATTCGAATTCGAAATACGAATGCGCTCGCAAATAATCCCGGGCTCGAGTTCGCTAATTCCAAATAACGAATTTTCCGTTGCGACGTAATTAAACGATTACGCCTAGCGAAATCACTATCCACGTCGCTAACGAATTAATTCTAAATTAACTCGTTCGCCCGAATTGAAATCTAATTTCAATTCCGCGTCAAAATCCAATCTCGTATAATATATCAAATATATTATTTTATCGATTAATTCCAAATTAATCGTTCTCTCTCTTTATTAATATTTTATCCCAGATAAAATATCTCTGTAATTAATCCTAGATTAATTTTCTCTCTTCTAATTAATCCATATTAATTAAAGTGCGAGTCATACGTCATCGGTGAATCTTTGGGAAGCGACCCATGAGATCCCCGGATATGTTGGCAGTAAATACGGTCGTCGGACTATCCGAACACGCAAGTACCTCGTACTACGTTTTTACCGATTTACAAGACAAGGTTGGCTTCTAGCAAAGCGCCATGCCTACCCAATTCTCCAGAAATATCCTTATAGGAATATGTGATCTATATCAAGCGTAGTATACCGTAGTATTGTGTATGTCGATCCAGTATCGGATGTTCACGTGCTAGGCCTGGGGCTGGAATTGTGTCTGCCCCGTACGAAGCACATATCGGATGTCTGGCAACTAGTCTCTATAATCGGATATACATGACCAAGTCATAATATCCCGATAGCTCGAGCATTTAAGAGAACGAGTTTCGTATCTTATGTGACCATCATCTCCATATGACTGGAGTGATACTTCCGTCTTAACATCACACCCAACACACTACGATTCTCAATATACCCAGAATTGGTGTACACATAACCTGTTAAAGCCCTGGATGACCTCAACCAAAGTATATTGATTGTCGCAAGTATTAGCGGTGCAAGTCTCAGGTTAAGACCAAATACACCTATCCTGATTCAGACTCCCATAGACACATAATCATACTACCAATGGGATTCCGCAGGGGTCTATCCAGAGCGAAGCTGTTTCCTGTACCATCGGTAAAACACAACCTCCTATTACACTTGCATGAGTATCCTATACCCAAATATATGAGAACTATGCTGTTGTGCCCTTACAACGTGCACAAGTGTAATACTAGTCTTTTACGTATTTATCGATGTCCAATCTCGATAATACTCTGACTAGGGATATTTAATGATTTATCCTTCGTGGACTGATACTGTCTCATATCATTCTCTGTCTAGGAACAAATCACAGGGACCTCTCATCATTTATATATCTAGGTGATCTAATCACAAATGATAAGAGTGCAATCTCCTTTGTCACATAGTTAATTTGTACAACAACACCATGATCTGTACAAATAGTGACGATATGGGTCATAATTGTCCAACACGAGGCCCACATCAGTTTCAGTTTTGGGGATCAGTAACAGTATCAGTCCGAGGGCGAGGCCCACATCGGTATAAGTCTTGGGGCGAGGCCCACATCGATATCAGTCTGGGGCAAGGCCTACATCGGTATTAGTTTGGGGTAAATCCCCACATCAGCATCAGTTTTGGGGATGAGTCCGGGGGGGCGAGGCCCACATCAGCATCAGTTTTTGGGATGCGTCCCAGGGTCGAGGCCCACACGTCATCAGAATGCCTAAAATGGCACTCTGAAAGTGGAGCATGATTCGGAAATGGACCACCACCACATCAAATGCCGAAAATGACACTCCAAAAATGGAGCACGGTTTGGAAATGGACCAAGGAAGGCCTAACCCATCGGAATAGGAAACATATCCACGCGTCACATACATGCAATTTTTGTTTTGTATTCGCATGTTTGTAGTGGCAAAGACCACCTCATCAAGTAACGGTTCAAAAATGAGCCACGTTCTAGCACATCACGGTTCGGAAATGGACCACAACAGATGCCAGAAATGGCGCTCCAAAATGGAGCAAACACAACAGATGCCGGAAATGGCGCTCTAAAATGGAGCACACACCACAGATGCCGGAAATGGCGCTCCAAAATGGAGTACACACAACAGATGCCAGAAATGGCGCTCCAAAATGGAGCATACACCACAAATGCCAGAAATGGCGCTCCAAAATGGAGCACACACATAACAGATGCCGAAAATGGCACTCCGAAAATAGAACATGGTTTGGAAATGGACTACTATCACATCTCGCTGAAAATGGTACTCCGAAAATGGAGCATGGTTCGGAAATGGACCACTATCTCTCGCTGAAAATGGCGCTCCGAAAATGGAGCACAGTTCGAAAATGGACAATCATCACATCAGCAATGCCTCGGAAATGAGGTTTAGAATGCCGGAAATGGCGCTCCAAAAGTGGAGCACAGTTCAAAGATCTCAACCCAGTAAAGGTTCGAAAATAAACCAACTCTCATCAGCTCAGTTCGAAACAGCAGGCAAGTCAGGTGGCAGCTGGCGAGCCAGGTAAGTGAAAATGCATTGCATAACTTTGATAGGATTGTCACTGTTACACATTACACAAGTCCCATCAAAGTGGGGGTGACTGTATGCACTGTATTTTTGCATGTAAGTCCCTATGATGTCTCTCATTTGGAGACACTACCTTTTAAGTCACGGAAGTTGCGGGAAACGAACGTCGGAAGGGGGAATTCAGAATAAGTATGTCAAAAGATTCAATTCACATGTTCACTGCTTTCGTTCGTGCTGCGTTCGTCAACACGTTCGAACGCCAAGCAGATTACGGGCGTTCGTGTAGCATTCAAATCGACGTTCGAACGGTGTCGGTACTTCTGGTTTTGCTGCTAGCCTCACACCCAAGCCCAATTAGCCCACCAAAGCCCATAAAACATATCCAAATTAATAAAACACATATTTAACACATGGTGAAATTAAATAAAATCTAAAAATCATATACCAAATTAAAATAAATATCAAATAAAATCATGCCTAATTAAAATCAATCAAGATTATTATATTCCTAACTAAACAAATATCATACCTAAACAAAACAAATTAAATATATCATATTCCTAATCTAGCCAAGACATGTCCCCCAATCAATCTTTGGTTTTCCTTGTTTAACACTAATCAAATCCTCCTTTAATGCACAAATATCTTCCTTGTCAAGCAAGGATTCACCCATCCCATTTGCCTATAAAAAGCAAAACTATTCCAACCCCTGAGGTCTTCTGACTCTGACGCATAGACAGCAAGAAAAAGCCCTAGTCCTCACGACCAAAATAAGAACAAGCATCAAAGAATTCTCCTTTCATCCTTCACTCTCCATAACCGAAAACATCAAGCCCCCCAAACACCTCCCCATAGCCGAGAATCATCACCCAAAACAGTCCCATAAAGCCACCAAAACTGCATCACCGAAACAGTCACAAAGCCCCATTGTAATCACCTCAAAACACCCTCCCTGAAACCGCCTAACATCACCGAATAAACTGCCATAAAACCGCACTGCACCTACTGAGAAATAGCAGCCCTGCACCCCTGAAATTACCGAAAAACACACCCAAAATAGTAGCCTAAATACAGCAAACACAGTGACCGCAAATCAGCAATAAATCAGCAGCAAAACAGCAGCTAAGCGGAGCAAAATTGGTAGATTGAGCAGCGAAACAACGAGAGAAAATGTTGATCCAGTGAACCGGAGGAGTTGCGGAGCATCCACCCTTCCGACGATCGTGTACGGTACTTCCGAGAGTCGACATAAAAGGTTAGACTTGAGGGCACTTTTTCGTATTTATTTTTATTCATCTTTTAATCGTTTTAGTTATTTATTTCGTATGAGAGTCATTTATGGATGCATGTTGTGGCTTTGAATAAAATGGAAAATGTGTCGCCTCTTGTGGTATATAGGATAGAAACCCAGACATAAATTCTGTAGCCGAATCCGAATGGACGGTAGTGCGGTATGTACTTGGGATACAACTCCACGTACCACTTGAGCAAACGACACATATTTTGTTTTATGTTATTTTGATTCGTCTATTAACCGTTATTTAAATTCTGCATGTTATTTGTTTGTGTAATGATGAGATAAAGCGCATGGGCTTAGTAAGTTGGATTAAAGGTCCTCCATTTCGAGGGGTTAAAATCATTTACCACGATGCTTCGCCGCGCCGGATGACGTATATTCGGTTGAATGTAAGATGTGTTCAATCGGAGATACAAAGTCCGATCTCGTTGTCTTTATTTTTTATATGCATTATGTTATAAAGCGCATGGGCTTAATAAGTTGGATTAAAGGTCCTCCATTTCGAGGGGTTAAAATCATTTACCACGATGCTTCACCATGCCGGATGACGTATATTCGGTTGAATGTAAGATGTGTTCAATCGGGTATGCAAAGTTCGATATTGTTGTCTTTATTTTTTTATATATGCATTATGTTATTAGCGCATGGGCTTAGTAAGTTGGATTAAAGGTCCTCCATGTTGAGGGGTTAAAATCCTTTACCACGATGCTTTGTCGCGCTGGATGATGTATATTCAGTTGAATGTAAGATGTGTTCAATCGGGTATGCAAAGTCCGATATTGTTGTCTTTACTTTTATATACATTATGATGTGATGCGGATGGGCTCATCGAGTTGGATTAAAGGTCCTCCATCTTGAGGGATAAAAAGCCTAAGGGCTACCTTTGCCACAATGATTTGCCGCGCCTTTTAGCCCGTTATTATTTATTAGGTGTCATCTATTGATCTGTTCACGTATGTGTCATGTTGTTTACTGCATTTTGGAGGTCACTGCTGTAACCCCGTTCGAACGCGTTTCAGAACACCGCACGAACGCATGTTTTCTGTCTCAGTTTGTTCGAACGCGTTGACGAATGCAACTCGAACGCGCATGCATTTTGCCTTATCATGCATCAGGTATCATGTCGTTCGAACGCGTTTCCGAACGCCATACGAACGTGAGCATTCTGTTTCATTTCTATTCGAACATGTTTACTAACGCTACTCGAACGCGAACCTTCTGTTTACCGTTCGAACGTGGATACGAACGCTGAACGAACGCCCACGGTAAACAGGCCCTCTTCCATCACATCTCATGCATGGTTACTCATCTTGTCATTTACCTTTTTGATTGTTCATTTTCTCGTAGTTAGTCATTTATTGTGTCTACAAGATCACATATTCGTTTCCATGATGCATGTTTACACGGTAGTTATCTACTTATGCTTCCACATTCATCCATTCAACATATTCATGAAGTTATATGCTTGCCGTATTTCAATTCATCTTTATGCATGCAAATTGGGACATAGATTATATGCAAATATGTTATATGCAAATTCGGACATAGGTTATATGCAAACTTAGATATGAGCCTTGAACTTATGCATGCGAACTCAGGAGTAAATTATCCTTGGAAATAAATGTTGCTTAGGTTTGGTTAAATTATTGCAGAAATCACATCATTACAAGTGACATAAGTAAGAGACCATTCCGAACCCAACGGTTTGAGGTCTTCCCTTGCGAGGGGTGAGTGCGGCCTTAAATCAATTTTCCCGGTTCACACCGGGTGGTGACTCCATTATTCTCCAGTTTAGTCCCCCGCGGGCTACTCTGTACTTCCAACCGGGCCGCGAGCCCGGAACAGCATGCGTCGCCCAGTTCTTGTGTCCCACAATGATATAATGAATTATGACTTTACGCATTTAAAATTAGTAGTTTAGCCTAGTTCTAGAATTCATCTCGTAACTTTTAGTCTGATCAAGCTATCACTTTTAGAAAATTGCAGGAATTGGGATCGCTTTCGTCGAGGCAATATAATTCCAGCCAAATTCCAACTATAGTGAGTGGACACCTCTCTCTTTAAGTTGATTTTATTTACTGATTTATTTGTTCTTTATAAATTCAGACTTACTTTTCCAGCACATAGGGCATTAGCCTTTATTTAATAACAGTTGTTTTCAGTTGATGGCGATTTAGAAAAGAGATGTTTTTCAAAACTGAGTTTTTATGATTTTTCGAGGCATGAGGGAAAAACTCACCCCAGTATGTAAATTGATACAGTTGGAATTGACGGATAGAGACGGTGTGCACACGTAGAACAGGGCTAGGGGACGTCGATACGTAACGCCCCTAGACCCTAGTTTTCGAGCTTGGGTGGTAGCATAGATCCGCACCCCCAGTTCTAGTTTGTGGCTTGGGGGACGACGATACGTAATGCCATAAGGCCACCAGTTTCAGGGACAAGTATGGCATGCTTTGAGGGACGGCGATACGCAATGCCCCGATGACATGGATTTGCATATCTGGCTCTAGGGCATATGGGGGGACGACGATATGCAACGCCCTCATGCGTCATTATAGGTATCCATTACAGAGTTGTAAAGAAAAGTATATTTTGAGTACACATTTATATGTAATAAAACTATTTTATGATGTTGAGTTGGGTCATGGTCCCTGATCATGACTTTGCATTTAGACATTTCAATAATATAGAATATAGTCAAAAGTCAGGGGATTATGGGGTTAGTACAGCTATCCCATACCGGTAACATCTCCCAGACTTGGGGATGTTACAAAGATGGTATATGAGCATGGTCTAGGGAGTCAGTGACTACAGTAGGCATGGTGTTGTGTATTGTATATGTAGTATTTTCGGGATACCCATATATGAGGCACTACCTCTACAGTATCTGATCCTCGAGTATGTCATCAAGATCCTCAGACAGGTTAGTAAGTATTTCCAAGCCTTCTGAATCCTTTTTCCTTACTCTAGTTAGGAATCATTCTGTAATCATCCTAGATTACCTCTTGAAGTTCAGTACAAGCTAGGGAACCAGATAGTAAGTTCCAAAGAAAGTTATCCAAGAAAGTAAAACGAAAAAGAGAAAGCTAGAAGAGAAGTAAGGGAAGTGTAAAGATGATTAAGTATTCAGAAGTAAGAAAATATAGAGAT
The DNA here is from genome assembly GCA_019454045.1 of Zanthoxylum bungeanum. Taxonomy (NCBI): domain Eukaryota; kingdom Viridiplantae; phylum Streptophyta; class Magnoliopsida; order Sapindales; family Rutaceae; genus Zanthoxylum; species Zanthoxylum bungeanum. Next base: position 57,764 of record SKCR01032888.1, read on the forward strand.
ACAAGATTAGATCAGTAAGAAAGTACATGACCTATAATATCCAAGAGAATAGAGAAAGCCCCAACAAGTATTAGAGTTGCCCAGTAGAAGTAAGACTCCTCTCTTATTCAAGAAATTCTTTCAATAAATCCCATAGCCTTCGAGATCTTCCTATAGATAGTGACTTCCCCGAGTAACGAAGAATAGCCAGAGAGATAACAGAAGTAAGAAACCCATATTAGTTTGGAGGGCCCCGATGGACCTAGATGTCAAATAGGATTTAGAGAACCCCAGATACCCAAACTCCGATCTAGATTCCCAAAGTGAGAAATAGAAATGGTTAGTTACCTTACCCTCAACAATCTGATAGAGACAAGACCTCAAAGTATCTAGTCTTCGAACCCCCGAGGCATCAGATAAGGAAGTTGCCCTGATAGGGCCTACCTCATACCTACCTTACATAAGAAATATACTTTACCAGGACACGGAACACCATAAGGATATCAAATCTCGTCGAGACATAAGATGTTTACCCTAGTCCCTACCAGTATAGGCATAGACAACTATAAGAAAACTGATGAGAGTTCACATAGGATTTCAGAAGATTGATCACCCAAAAAAAAGATTAAGAAAGTTTTGAGGATTATTAGAAAGAGGACCCAGTGTAGCCCAAATGACTAGACTAGTTAGCATAAAGTTTACAGTAATAATAGAAGACCACCGGAATAGATCAAACTTAGAAGAACCTAAGGATCAGCCCACCAGCTAGTAGAAAACCCTGGAAGTATAAAAGAAGAGACACGTGAGGTTAAGGATATTTAGAGGTGATGAAAGTGCTACTTCAGACCATAGAACAAGTGCCATAGTGGTGATTGGTGGCATGAGCTAAGAATATAGATTTAGGAAATAGCTAGAAGTGCGAACCACCACTAGCCTCAGTAGTATGACGTGGAGTCAAGGAATAGGATATGGAGATAGCAAGAAGGAAACAGAAATGGTAAGAAGATTCAATACATACGGTGAAATAAGAAAAGAAGTTTGGAGATAGTAAGATAAGTGAAGACCTCAGAAAAACTAATGAAGAGTAGTGAATCTTAAAACATGGAGTAGTTGACCAGGTCCTCACGGAACCAATGACGACCCTCCCTTCCAGAAACCTCAATTTTAGAAAGCTTGCAAACACCTAACCAGAGCGTTACCAGGCTTTAGTGTAAGCAGAAGTATGTATCTGGAGATCCTTATGGAGGAAATATGCCGAACTTAGAATCTAGTAAGAAGGTGGAATAGTAAAAAAGAGCAATTGATAGGTTAGGTAAAGTGCGAGATAATTAGACAGTTAAATGGATGAGTTCAAAGAAACATAGATAATCAACATGAGCCAAAAGAGATTGAAGTCACAATAAGTTGAGCTAAAGAGCCTTTAAAAAAGAAAAGATAAAGACTTAGAAATACAAAGAAATTAAGGAAAACGATTCTTAGGAATAAAGTGAGTAACTTATAAAGTCACCCATGGTAATGAGAAGGAGAAATTAGATAAAAGTAGCACATGAACCCAAGAACTAATAAGAGATGCCTTAAACAATCAAAGATGATGGAATTCCTAGGGAAATAAAGATATACGGAATTTAAGGAACTAAGATGAGAATGAAAATACTAAATGAAAAATAATACCTAGATTTAGTAAAAGATGTTCTAGATATTTGAGGTTAAAGGAGAATTTTCAGGAGAATAGAGATGTAAGAAGTTCAAGGAACTGAGATAAGAAAGAAATTTTCGCAGCAGTGTAAGTTTATTAAGGAGGAATAGCAAGAGAGTATAATAGTACCTAAAGAGAGGGAGTAACAACTTTAGAAGGCTAAACAACAAAGATAAGATAGGAAAAAGATACAGAGATAGTATGAGGAAGTTCTTAGAAAACACGACCTTAGAAAGACTTCACAGAAGGGGCAGTGAGCGCAATAGTCGAAGGTAATCATAAGTGAAGTTGAAAGAGACAACCAGATAGTTTTAGAGGAAAAGTTATCAGACATGTATACACGAAGGTTCCAAACTTATAAATAAGTCGTATATGAAATTAGATCGTTATAATTAGAAAACCTCAGGATAAGCACCATCCAAACCCTCAATAGATAACAATCGTAGAAACGGATCTGCGAGGTTACTTCAAGATATTCCAAAAATAAGTAAAAGTATACTGGAGGAAGATCAAAAGTATAGGACTTTCAGATGAAGTTTAAGAATGAAATAAAGTAAGGGGTAGCTCTGAGTAAAAGAGTTTGAGGAAGAAATAAAAGATGCATAGAAGCTTAAAATAGCTAAATGCAAAGGAGTAAAAAGATGGAAAGAAATAAGAAAAGTTTAAAGATAATATTCGGATAAGGAACCAGAGACATAGTCCATGGGAGTTCTTAGTATAGCATAAGACAAACAGAAGACAAGAAGAGAGCAAAGGAAAAAGACTAGAATTAAAGCTGTGAAGATTCAGTAGAGGTAGTAGAAGAATACTTAGTAAGAAAAGATGAAGTATGTGACCACATGGTTTAGTAGAATCAAAATGCAACCAAAGATCCCTTACGTGTTAGTGCACATAAAGTATCTTAGTACCCAGCCCAGACTTAGTTGACAAAACCACTATGGGTTTGGGACGGCCTAAGCCACGTGTATGGGTGGTTTGGTAGATGTGTAGAATAGTATGGAATCACGGAAAATAGTTACTACAGAGTTGTAACTAGCATAAGGAGTGAATCCTTAAGGTATTATATGTGTACGTATATTTGAGTAATGACCCTTGACAACACTAGACTTTGGAGAGCAAGTCAGTAAGGAATACCGAAACCAGACTTACTATAGCAGTGAAAAAAAGAGTATAAAGAAAATAATGGATTATAGTCAGGACTGAAGCGCCGACATCCCCATTTACAGCAAGAGTGCAGTTTAAGTAAAAATATGCATACAGTTTAGCACCAGCAAAACCACCAGACCCAACTTTCTTAGTACAACCCATTGAGTGGACAATAATAAAGGATAAAGGTACATAAGGAGTCAGACCCTGCATTACAAGTTTTATGTTATACAAATAAGCAGAGACAAGAAGTTATAGAGAGGAACCGGTAAGCAGCCTAGTATAGACACATGTACGTATTGGGCCACATAAGCAGAGTATAAGGAAAGATATAGGAATGAGACTCCTTGGTGCATCATAAGGACTTTAGCATGGACATAATGTAAAATATTGATGAGGAATTTATGAAAACAGGACGATGAGTTCCCTTTCAATCTAAAGTTAGAGATACCAAAGGGGAAACATAAGCCAAGATATTGGGAAAGACTGAAACGAGCGCGAATTAGTTTACTAAAAAGTAAGAGTTCTAGTTGGTGAATTAAGATAGTTTCAAGTATAAAGTTAGTCAAGGTGGATGGTCTAGAGACAGGCCTTGAATCGGTGGTCTGTGGTGAGATCCCGAGTTTAGAAAGGATTCGAGGATGAATCCTATTTAAGGGGGGAGAATTTGTAACGACCGATAGATTTTACTACTTTATACAACTGTACTGCTACGTATGGGTCGAAGACACATAAAATAAATCATATTGAGACCTAAAAATACTCGTGGAATGATTTTGAGAATGATCGGTTAATCCTTCAAAATCCCGAGATGAGACTGTACCGTATTCCCTTTGGACATCCCATGCTATTTTGGGCATAACTAGGGATGGCAATTTTACCCGCAAACCCGCAAAAACCCACCCGCAATGGGTAGGATTTGGTAAATATATTAGTGGGTGCGGTGCGGGTTTGGTAATTTAAAGCAGATTCCGCTGCTGGTGCGGTGCAGGTTTGGTATTTAAGAAAAAAATACGGGTATCCGCATACCCGCAATATTATTTTTTATTAATTAATATTTTTAGGACAATATAAAAAAACCTTCATATAAAAACAACTAACAAAACCTAAACCTAAAACACTAATCCACAGTTCCACACTCCCACTCAGCTGCAGCCCGCAACCTGCCCAACTGAAGATTTTTTGCAAGACTATTATTGTTTTTTTTAATCACACTTGTTAATAAAATTATAATACAAAAATTTGGATTAAGTTCACATGATCAGAAACGGGAGATGAGCAAAATAAGCTAGTGTTTGCTGCAACTTCAGTAGCTTTCCTGTTTCTTCATTACACTTACACCACTTGAGCCTTGTAAGCATCACTTTCATTACACTTAGCATAAAAAATATGACCAAAGGTTGGTGATTACTTTTTAGCTTATTTTCGATTGAGTTGGCTAACTTAGATCATTATAATTATGAAGGGAAGAACTCGTTTTAATTATGTTTATATGAAAAAATAAACATATGGTACTGAGTCTTTCATACATTATGTTATCTATGTACTGTATATACATACATTGCATGTTGTATATGTCAAATGAAAAACAAATGTGAAAACTACAGCTAACAATTAAAAATAAATTATTTAATTAAAAAAATTATATTATTAAGAACACAAAGTAATTCAATATTTTAAAAACCCGCAAAAAATCCGTTGGGTACCAATGCGGGTTTGGTAATTTATTTTTATATGCGGTACGGGTTTGGTAATGAAAATTAAAACCCGCAACGGGTATGGTGCGGGTTTGGTAATTTATTTACATATGCTGGTGCGGGTTTGGTAATGGAAAACTCACACCATACCCTACCCACTGCCATCCCTAGGCATAACTATTTCATATGAACTCCGATTTTTATGAATTTTATATCATTGGAAAAGCTGAGATCAAGACCTACAACTTCCGCGTTGAACATTTTCCCATATTCGGACCAGAATTGGGTAAAAAATGCAAGTCAAAATTTTCAGATAAATAGTGATTTCGGGGTCAAATGGATAAATCTCAAACTTTCTCTATCTTTCTACATTCTTCCATATTTTTCTTAATATCATTTAGGTCCTACTATATAAATGGGTTACTATTGAAGGTTTAAGGAATTTGGGGAAAACACAAAAAAAAAAAAAGAACAAGAAGACGTGAAGGAAATGAGGGAAAGAAGAAATGAAGAAGAAGAATAAGAAAGAGAACGAGGACGAAGAAGAAGAGGAAGCAAGGGTTCAAGGCCATTCACAAGCAAAGAAAAATAAGGGAAATCATGGAAGACATGAGGGGCGGTAGAATACAAGGAAAAAAGGTAAAACTCATTTAACCCAATTCTTGATTTTGTTTAATTTTGGAAGTATAAATGTAGATTAGAGTTGATGGCATGCTAGGAGCTACATATGGAAGGTTTATATGTAAAGAAAAGGGTTATGGAGTTAAATGTTTGGGTTTGGAAAAGTTTAAAAGTTAAATTAAGAATTATGGATTTTGAGGTTTAATGTGTAGTTAATGATGATAATATGGTAATTTATAATGTGTGGAATTGATGTAAATTGATGGATTGTGTGTTGGAAGTATTATGAAAGTTTAGGGATGAAATTGGGTGAAAATCGCATAAGGGGAAGAAGATGCAGAATCTGGAATGCAGGTCTGCGTAGTGACGCAGGAAGACACTTGCGTCGTGACGCGTGAAGGAATTCATGGTCAGTTTCTGGGCAACGCGTGTCGCGACGCGAAGGACTCTTGCGTCGCGACGCAGATACAAAATTCGGCCAAATTTATTTTAGGCCATTCCAGTTCCACCCCAGCGTATTAGAGACCACCCTTAAAATCTTGAATCAGTCTTTATGCCCATATTACTTTCTGGTACAGCATGATATAATGAATTACGACTTTATGCATTTACAATTAGTAGTTTAGCTTTGTTCTAGAATTCATATCGTAACTTTTAGTCTGATCAAGCTATCACTTTTAGACCATTGCAGGAAATGCGATCTCCTTCGTCGAGGCAGTATAATTCTAGCCAGTTTTCAAGTATAGTGAGTGGACACCTCTCTCTTTAAGTTGATTTTATTTACTGATTTATTTGTTCTTTATAAATTCAGACTTACTTTTCCAGCACATAGGGCGTTAGCCTTTATTTAATTACAGTTGTTTTCAGTTGACGGCGATGTAGAAAAGAGATGTTTTTCAAAACTGAGTTTTTATGATTTTTCGAGGCATAAGGGAAAAACTCACCCCAGTATGTAACTTGACACAGTTGGAATTGACGGATAGAGACCGTGTGCACACGTAGAGCAGCGCTAGGGGGACGACGATACGTAACGCCCCTAGACCCTAGTTTCAGAGCTTGGGTGGTAGCATAGATCCGCACCCCCAGTTCTAGTTTGTGGCTTGGGGGACGGCGATACGTAACGCCCCAATGACATGGATTTTCATATCAGGCTCTATGGCTTATGGGGGGACGGCGATACGTAAAGCCCTCATGCGTCAGTTTTCAGCACATCAGCACAGTTATCAGATTTTAGAAACAGTTTTCAGTTACCAGATTTTTAGAAACAGTTTATAAAAACCATATTTTAGAAACAGTTTTCAGAAGACAATACTCAAAAGCAGCTTCAGAAAAATCAGTTTTATTAAAGAAATCTCATATGAAGTGATTCTTTTTCTAAACTTTAGTTTTAAAGACTTAATAAATTGATTTGAGTTTTTTTCAATTTCAGGTCCACTCACTTAGATCGAATAGCGATCTAACCCCCACTCCCAGTTTTCTTTGGTTGCATGTTTTCTCTGAGGACAAGCTCGGGAGGACGGATACTGATGCAGTCACTTGGTTGGAGTCCACCAGTTCAGAGTCGAGTCAGAGTCAAAGTAAAGTTGTATGCATTCATTAGTGTTATATAAGTCATTATAGGTATCCATTAAAGAGTTGTAAAGAAAAGTATATTTTGAGTACACAGTTATATGTAATAAAACTATTTTATGATGTTGAGTTGGGTCATGGTCCCTGAGCATGACTTTGCATTTAGACAGTTCAATAATATGGAATATAGTCAAAAGTCAGAGGCTTATGGGGTTAGTACAGCTATCTCATACCTGTAACATCTCCCAGACTTGGGGATGTTACAGAATACATGGCAGCTACACAAGCCTACAAGGAAACTATTTGGTTTCAAAGGTTATGGAGGACCTCAGGCACAAACAAGAGAAGATTTCATTATTTTGTGACAATCAGAGTTCCAACCTTTCATTCAAGAACAAAGCATATAAATGTACAATACCACTTTGTTCGTGAAGTAGTGGAATAAGACAGTGTGAACTTATTGAAGGTACACACCAATGAGAACCTTGCAGACGTAATGACTAAGCCTATCAATACAAAACAAGTTTGTATGGTGTAGATCCTCTCATGACTTAACAAAAACATAAGATATATGAAGATGACAAAGTAAAACGGATGATGTGGAAACTGATTGATTCTCAATCAAGTTTCCAAATGGGAGAATTGTTAAAGTCAACAGAGAAATTGAAAGGTACCAATAATTCATTTTAATTATGTGGGTGGGTCCCACTTATAAAAAAAAAATAAAAAATTACAATTCACTATTTACACAGTGAACCTTATACCTATAAATAGAGACTTCATTTTATTATTTTCTTCATTACATTCTCAACCAAAATCTTTTGTATTCTAAGAAAGAAAAATATTATTTCTTCTTAATAGTTTGTGATAAAGCTGTAGTTTTCCTATTATAAGAGAGTGAGATTATTCGCTCTTTGTATTTAGAGCGAAGTTGAAATTTTTTTCACTATAGCGGAAGCCTACTACATTTGCCTATGAATGTTTCACTCACATTAAGGGTTTTACCATGTTGAATTTTTACATCATTATTTTTATTTTATTATTAATATTTATGATAGACTAAACCTCTTATTTATTATTATATTATTATATGATAGATAAAATCTCATAAATTAATAATTATTCTCAATTTCACTTTACTTACGTGCCAATTTCAGCTCATGACTTCTAACATGGCAATACATGAGCGTCGAAATTAGGGAACGTGGTGAAAATTGATGGTCCATTTACCCTATATTAATTTAGTATGAGATTGGCTTATACTTTATACCCCGGTGGATTCGCTCTCTCTCAAATTTGTACCACTGATTGTCTACAAATTGACCCATTTATTAGTTCTTATCCATTCGTGGAATTTCGTATCCAGAGATCACCTGCCCATTGTGATGTTTTTGTGCAATTGCGTATACCTAAAATAATTAATAAAATACGATGAGCACTTGCTGATTTTTGCCTTTATTAATTTCAATTTCTAAATTCTTTTTTCTACATTATATTACTTATCAATGATAATGCAAATATCTATAAAATTAATATATAAAAAGAAAATTATCATTTATCCGACCAAAATTTATTTAAAAATCGAAAATATTTTTAATTTTTGAAACTTCTCATCCGTCTTTTCTAAATTATAAAAAATAAATATTTTACATTAAACAAATATAATAATAAATATTTATTAGTGATGTGATCATTAATAACCTAGGATTGTAGATGTTTTCTCTGCTTATTCCTAGGTTACATCAACTCACAAATGTCATAAAATCTGTGTGGAAATTGTTGATAACACAACAATCACAAAATCTCAATATATTTAGTGTGTTTAATTAATTCTTTTTTTTTGAAATCGTTGAAAATCTTATCATTAAATCATCTTTTTCGGGTTTAAACGAAGTATGTAAAATTTTCGATTATTCCAGGTTTTTACAAGAAACGTACTCTCTGAATTCGAATCCAAGATTTCAAAAAAAATCATGAACCCTACATCACCAAACCACATTCCTTGAGGTCAAATAAAAAATAATTATTTTACATTAAAAAAATATAATAATAATTTTTTATTAGTGATGTGATCATTAATAGCCTAGGATTGTAGATGTTTTATTTGCTTATTCTTAGGTTACATCAACTCACAAATGTCATAAAATCTGTGTGGAAATCGTTGATAACGCAGCAATCACAAAATCTCAATATAATTAGTGTGTTCAATTAGCCTTTTTTTTTTTTTTTAAATTAAATCGTTGAAAATCATATCATCAAATCATCATTTTTGAGTTTAAATGGAGCATGTAAAATCACTGATTGTCCCAGATTTTTACAAGAAACACACTCTCTAAATTCGAATCCAAAATCTTAAAATAAAATTATGAACCCTACATTATCAAACCACATTTTATTGAGGTCAATTAACCCTTCCCCCTAACTCATAAATGCAATCAAATCTCAATATAATTAAGAATTTCGATCCGGTGTGTTCAAATAGCCCCCCTCTCAATTCACAAATGTCATAAAGTCTGTGTGGAAAATGTTTATAACACAACACGCACAAAATCTCAATATAATTACGAATTTCGATATGTTGTGTGTTCAACTAGCCCCCCTCCCAAACTCACAATTGTCATAAAGTCTGTGCGGAAAATGTTTATAACATAGCACGCACAGAATCTCAATATAATTAAGAAGTTCAATAATAATCAACAATTCAGATTCAATTATTTATAAATTATTATTCAATAATTATCAATTATAATTTAAAAAATTATTTAAAACAACCCTTTCTACTATGACCAATTTTTAAAAATGATGAGTTCCTAATAATTTTTATAAACAGTAATAAATTTTTAAGATTTTTTCTATTTAACACAAAATACAATTATAAATTAACTCTTGCCGTATTTATATTCTTATTTTATAAATCTTTATTTCAACATCATAATATTAATTATGTTGACGGCGGATTTTGGTCTCAGTGTAATATTGGAATATTACTCCCGAAGTAATCCTCCTTCAATAGTGAATTTGTTTGGTTATGGGGGAAACCAAAGGCAAACTTAGCAGAAGGTAGATAATGCGCCAATCAAACAAGGAGTTTTAACGTGATTCGGTGGATTTTTATCCGACCTACGTCCACGGACACAAACAAGACTATTCTTTTATTGCTGAAACTGGTATCTCTTATGCTTTACAATTTTTAGGACAATGAGATTGATATTGATTCTGATGCCCTTACAAATACTCTACCATTCTATTTATAATATTGAATAAATCAGATTCCTTCTAGTATGAGGATTCCTAGTTGAGAACATTCTCCTGTTCCCACAATGATTCCTTATCAAATCTACATTTTTCCTTTATCCTTCTAGGACACTGTCTTCATCAGTATCTCTTATGAAGGTAGGACTGTCTTCTTATCCGCAAGGATAGGGAGTCATCTTCCGGAGCATGTCTTGCTGCATGGTCGGTCTTCATGAGGTCGGTCATGATAGTCCTCTGAATTGAGAATATTGCTGTCGATCTGATAATGCTCGGTTATTTACACCAAAGTGCTCGGCACCCGATCATAAAGAGCTTGGTTTGTAACCATAATGTGCCCGGCCTCTTATTGCGAAGTGCTTGGGCCCTTGCTGCTGGCTTTTCACGGGTCGGGTCGGTATTAATGATCTCGCCCAAGAAGGGAATTACCCTTTTACCCTTGTCGTGCTGTTTTAAATACCATAGTGCCTGAAAACACCATCAACATCTGTCCCCTAGTTCTCGGTTCCAACGAGTATGCAAGTTGATGCTGGGAACTATATAAGATGGTGTGTTGATTATTTCTGTTTGGTGGTCGATCCGGAGTCGAACCAAAAAAATTTCGTTGCCTCTTTTCAAGCATTTTTTCATGAGACACGCAACCGCCATGTCTGTTTAAATGCCCATCAAATCACCTTTAGGGTTTTTTTCCTGAGCCTGACACTTGTCAAACATCCGTCGGGTTCCCGCCAAAAGTGGGGGAAAATTGACCGTGCAGAGGTATCTTAACGGTGCGCTGATCTCAACCGTTTATTTGATTTTGGCAGACCTCTTTTGCATTTGACACTTGGCGTCCATCCGGGACTCTATTACGATCCGACGGTTGGAATTATTCCGACGTTGTAATGAGAAGGTGAACTGATATCCTTGCAAAAAATCCTATCAACTTCCAAAAAACTCTTCTTCCCTTCGGCTACGAAGCATCTGATTTAATTTTACTTAAAGTTCTTCAACGTTTTCGCTGCTTTCCCGATCCTGAACAAGTAAGTTTCCCGAACGACCTTCTTCCCTTTTTCTTGCTTGCCGTGCTTTGTTGTTTCTTCTTTTCATTTGTTTTGATACTTGCTAGGGAGAGATTTTATTGAATACTTTGCTTAGGGCGCTTAGAACTTCATAAATTTAGTTTTTTCTGGAAACTTAGGATAGCTGCGAATCCCTTGGTCGTTTTTTCAAGAATATGGTTGTAGACTGACCTTGTCCTTTTATTTTTCGGACGTCTAGGATGTCTGATGGCAGTTCTTCCCCTGAAAACCCTGCTAAACCCTTGGCCTCCATTGCTGAAGAGCTTTCTTCTGGCTCGGGAGCACCCAACGTGGAAGACCTTGATACTACCCCCACTCCTTCCAAAATCGAACAAGATACTTACCACCATAGGGTTCCTCGGAAGGATCCGGAGCCCGGTGATTTTGACAGCTCGGCTCTGGATATGGCTCGGCCCTCTAAGATAACCGAAGATGATCTAGCACTGCTTCGGCAACGATATGACATCCCTATAGATATTGCTCTTGAGGTCTCTCTTCCGTGTGATCGTGCTAGTCAGCCCGACGATGGTTCTGTGGCCCTTCTTCCAGCTTTCTTTAAGTGCGGGCTCCGGTTGCCAATTCAACCCTACTTTGCCTGGATGCTGGCCGAGATGGAGATCGCCCCCTGTCAACTAAGTCTAAACAGTTGGAGGATTTTGGCCGGGCTGTATGTAGCTTGGCATCGGGCGGGGTGTGGCGAACCTTCTTTTGAAGAAGTGAAGAGGTTATATCGGTTGAAGGCCAACCCAAAGACTCACCACGGTTGGTACTACCTTTCTGCTTACGATAGTTCGTCAAACGTCGTCCAAAAACTCCTTGACTCCAATAAGAATTTCAAAGATCTTTGGTTCTGGGCCACTGGTGATTGGGGACGGACCCTGAGATCGGATGGAGAGGAGATCTTGGTTCCAGACATCTTTAGAGCGGGAGGTTAGGAGGTTAATCTTTAGCTTTTTCTGCCCTTAGTTTTTTTTTTTATGTTTGGATTCTTATCCCTTTTTTCTATTCCTCCTAGCCTGTTGGAGGGATGCTCCCAAGGTCTCCCACCAGGTCCGGAACCGTGTATTCTGGGCTCGGCGATATGTCGCTCATTGGAGGGAGTTGGTAAACGATGCGGCATTATTTGAATCAGGGCTTATACGGGCCGTTCCTCCAAGGTCTCGGGTCGGATAGGTAGATGACTGTTAATCTTCTTAGCCAGCTCTCTCGTTTTATTTATCATGTTTGATGTCTTCTTTCTTCTTTTTCTCTTTTTATTTTGTATGCTCAGGTCCTGAACCTTTCTTTTGTCTTTGCTTTTTACAGGTATGTCGAAGAGACCAAAGTACCTTGATCGGTTGACCGGTGTTTCGAAGAAAACTAGCCCTGGCGGAGCTGGTACTTCTCGGAAACGGCCTGAAACTTCTGAGGCCGGGAATGTGGTTGAAGAGATGGGGCGTCCGGGCTCTCAAGGTCGGTCTTCGCCTTCCGGGGTGCTTCCAATGGGTGTTACCTGTCCTGATAGCCCTCCGAGATCTTCCAGGAGAAGGAAGCGTCGGTTTGGAGCTGTAGATCCTCAATTAAGGCGGGAATTAGAGGAGGAGGAGGCTCCAGGCAGAGAAGCTCCAGTTCGGCAGGAGGGTCCTTCCAAGAAACTGAAGGGTGATGTGGTTCTTGGAATTGATGATCTTGGGAAGAATATTAAGGAGGCTACTTCCCATTTGGTACCGGCTTTCAATTAGCTGGCCGGGGCCGTACCTCCTGAGAAGATTCCGAGGTTTGAGGACCTTTCACCCGAGGAGGTAGTTGCGAAGTTGTGCTCTCAGCTGGCCCAGGTCACTTTATTTACTTCTCTTCTATATTCGTGGTGTCTTTCAGACTTTTTATTTTTCTAACTTCTTTTTTCTTCTCGGCAGGCGAATTATTCGGCGGCCAAGAATAAGGACCTGTTTATAAGCCTTTTGTCCGAAGGCGGCCAAGCCCAGAGGCTTCAGAATCATCTTTCTGAAGTGGAGGCCAAGTTGGCTAGTGCTGAAGAGAGGAATAGGGATCACGAGCTGGCTGCGATTGATGCTGTCAAAACAAACAAAGCTCTTAAGGCTGCTGCTACTCTAGAGCGCAAGAACGCTGAAGAAGCTAAGGCGAGTTTGGTGGACGCCCGGACTGAGATTGGGATCCTCAAGGTGGAAATAGACAGCGTGGAGTATAAGCTGCGGGCCAATGAGGAGGAACTGGGACGGGCCCGTGCCGATCTCAAGGATAGAGAGCTTGAGTGGGAGGCCGAGAGGGACTCAATTCGTCTTGAAGGGGTCGGTGATTGTGCTGAAATTATACCAATGGTGCTGCCTGACCTGGATATGGGGCCGATCCATGCAGCCATCCGTTTCTGTAAAGGGGAAATATCTGAGGAGGAGTTTCAGAAGTGGCTCCCCCTTCTTCCGAGGAAGCGATGGATCCTGACTCGATTTTTGTTGCTCCGGTCCCGCAGGTTTCCCAAGAAGACCGACCTGAGGTTCCTGCTCCTGGCGAGGACTATCCTGAGATTCCACCTCCTATCCTTGAAGTATGGGTCTCCCATGTCGCCGAGGCTGAAGCTGCTGTTCCCCCTCTTGAGACTGAACCGATCCACCTGTCGTCTGAGCCAGCCGAGGAAGAACTTCCTGCCCCTGTGCGGGCTGATTAAAAAAGGGGTAACTCGGACGGGGCCATGTGTATACTTGTCTTTTTTTTTCGTAATAACACTTCATATATATATATATATTATTTTTTTGAATATATATATGTATGTGTTTTCTGCTTTTCTCTTATGTCCCTTGTTCTGGGTGTTCTTCTTCAAATGATTTATTTAAGGCTCGTTCGTGAGTGGGTAATACGAACCGAGACCCAATTTATTCAGTGGTCGAGGATTGACTCTGAGTTGTGGAGTATACGGATGGTGAGATGCAATCGGTAGGACGTAACCCGACCCCGAGCTGTAAAGAACACTTGGCCCTGGGGGAATGTTACGTCCCCAGGTGAGATGTAATCGGTGAGACGTAACCCGACCCCGAGTTGTAAGGAACACTTGGCCCTGGGGGAATGTTACGTCCCTAGTCCAAAAGATAGACTCGGTGGGATTTGGTCCGACCCCGAGCTGTATAACCAAGTGGCATCGGCAGAACGAAATCCAGCCCCAAGCCGAATAACTGAATGGCCTCGGCGGAACGTAATCCAGCCCCGAGCCTGATAACTAAATGGCTTTGGCGGAACAAAATCCAGCCCCGAGCCAAATATCCAAGCGGTCTCGGCGGAACGAATCCAGCCCTGAGCTGATAAGTAAAGTGGCCTCGGCGGAACGAGTCCGGCCCCGAGCCGAACAATCATTGGTACTTGCTCCGAAGGAAGGGAATCAACCTTTGATGCCCTATCGAATCTGTCTTGGGCGTCCCCTTTTCAGACCGATGAAAAAACAAAAAACAAAATTTTGAAAAAATAAAACCAAAGAGTGTAAACAATAGCACGGATACCTCAGAACAGCGTCCTGTCCGAGGCCTCCAAAACATAATTCTGAATCTTTCAATTCAGTGTCCCGGCGAACCAAGATTTGGATCAGGAGAGCGTTAAATGGTAAGGGCACATCCTCTATACGGGTCACTGTGGAGCCTGTGTATTGTACGAGGGCTCCTCCTTACCACGCTGGAGCAGGCACACGCTACAGGGGCACAACGCATCCCCGTGCTGTGCCTCTCTTGGATCCAAATGATGAATGGATCAAAGAGTGTCCGGGATACTAAGGGCACATTCCTCCTTAGGTCCGGCATCACTGGAGCTAGCAATCGTCACTGGGGCATCGTCATCCCTCGTGCTATGCTTTCCCACGGATCCATTACATCGGGCAAGTGAGGATCAAAGAGTGCTCGATACATTAAGGGCATATTCATCATTATGTTCGGTAACACTGGAGTAAGCAATCACCACGGGGGTATCATCCCTCCCCGTGCTATGCTTCTCGCGGATTCTCTGCATCGAGTATGTCCCTGAATATTCCGAGGACCCCGAGCTAAGAGAGACACTTGGTTCTGGGGGAATGTCTCGTCCCCAGACCAATGAGCATGACTCGGTGGGACGTAACCCGACCCCGAGCCGAATAGTCAAGGGACCTCGGCGGAACAAGATCCAGCCCCGAGGTGTTTCGAAACATTAAGGACGTATTCCTCCTTATGTTCGGTACACCGGAGTAACCAATCGCCACGGGGGTATCATCCCTCCCCGTGCTATGCTTCTCTCGGATCTATACTCTGATTCACTTTCGTCCTGCTGTTTAATGCTTGTATGGAGTCGACTGATTCTGGCGTGACTTGTGCTTCTTTATGGTGGTAGCCGTGGTCGGGTGGGTAGTTGCGGTTTTGTGCTTTTGACCCTGGACCGTTGTATTGAGTATGTCCCCGGGGTTTTGAATATGGTTCACAAAATTTTACTTTTTAGAAGAGTGGGTGAAAATTTTGGAAAAGAAAGTTTTATTCATATTCGGGGACATACTGCCCTTCTTACAACTCTCTGCGGGTCATTTTGAGAGAGGCTTTATATTGAGTTTCCGTCCCTTGTCGGGTTGCTGCAAAAGAAAAGAAGGGAGAGAGAATTTACTAAAAGTATTTTCTCAACATCTCGGCGTTCCATGGTTTTTTTAATCTTGTGCCGTCAAGCTGTTCTAGGATGTAAGCCCCTGGCCTTACTACCTCTGTGATTTTGTAGGGTCCTTCCCACTTGGCACCTAACGAGCCTTCTCTGGTGTCGGGTGTTTAGGGTGACCCTTCTCAATACTAAGTCGCCCGGGAGGAAGGAGCGGGTTCGAACTCTTTTGTTGTAGAAGCGGGCCATTCTTTGTTGGTAGACTGCCGCTTTCATAGCTGATTTCTCTCATTTCCTCGACCAGGTCGAGGTGGTTTTGATAAGTTCTTCATTCTGCTCATTCCTAAAGTGGCGGACCCTGTGAGTTGCTACCCCGATTTCTGCTTGGAATGACGGCCTCACATCCGTATGATAGGGAAAATGGTGTTTCCCCTGTGGAATCTTTGTAGGTCGTCCGATGTGCCCATAGCACTTTTGGTAATTCTTCGACCCATAAGCCTTTGCATGATCCGAGCCGAGCTTTAAGGTTCACCTTGATGGTCTTGTTTGTTGCCTCAACCTGTTCGTTTTTGGGGTGGGCTGGCGAGGCGAATTTTAAAGCGATCTGGAGGTCTTCGCAGAGCTTCCTGAATCCTTTGCTATCGAATTGTTTCCCGTTGTCGGTGATGATCGCCCGGGGGATTCCGAACCTGCAGATAATGTTCTTCTTTACAAACTCTGTGGCCTTCTTCTCCGTGATGGTGGATAGCGGCTCGGCTTCTGCCCATTTTGTGAAATAGTCTATGGCCACGATTGCATACTTCGCCTGCCCTCGCCCTTTTGGCATTGGCCCTATGATATCTAGCCCCCACTGCGCGAATGGCCAGGGGCTGGACAGGGTGGTTAATTGTTCTGCCGGTTGATGGTGGATGTTGGCATTTTTCTGGCAACCTTCGCATTTCTGGCTATCCTCACACCGTCCTGATGCATGGTCGGCCAGTAAAATCCTTGTCTTAAGGCTTTAAAGGCGATTGATCTTCCTCCGGCGTGACTTCCACAGATGCCCGTGTGAATTTCCCTGAGCACATAATCTGCTTCCTCCTCTGTTAAACATCTCAGGAGGGGTACGGTATAGCCTCTCCGGTAGAGCACCCCTTCGATCAGGGAGAACTTGGTGCTCTTGAATTTTAGTTTCTTGGCCTCCTTTTTGTCTTTAGGGGTTTCCCCTGTTTCCAGGTATCTCCTAATCGGTTGCATCCATGAGTTTTTGCCTTCCTCTTCTACTATATCTACCTTCAGCTCCCTTATGCTTCTTTCTCGGAGGCATATGAGAGGGATTATTCTGGGGTCCTCGGTTTTCATTGAGGATGCGAGCCGGGCCAGGGAGGGCCAGGGAGTTTGCTTCGCAGTTGTTTTCGAAGCGTACGTTCCCCACTTTCTCCATCAACTTTTTTACTTCGGCTAAGTAAGCTATCATAGTCGGCTCCCTGGCCTGAAATTCTCCCTTTATGTTGAATGGCTGCTAGCTGAGAGTCACTCCTTACTACCACGTTGTGGACTCCCACTACTGTGCATAGCCTTAATCCGGCCAAAATTGCTTCGTATTCGGCCTCATTGTTTGTGGCTTTGAAAGCAAATTTTAAGGCAAGCAACACTTCTTCTCCTTACTGTTTTTCAGCGCGATTCCTGCCCCATTGCCCTGTGAGCTAGCAGACCCATCCACTGACATTTCCCATTTGCTTTCCTCTGTGGTCAATATTTGGGGTTCCGCGAGTTCCGCAACAAAATCTGCCAAGGCCTGCCCTTTTATTGCTATCCTTGGGAGGTAGGAAATGTCGTGCTCGCTTAGCTCCACCGACCATTTCATTAACCTTCCTGAGGTTTCTGGTTTTTGCAAGATCTGCCGCAGGGGGTAATTGGTGTAAACTCCGATAGTGGTGGGCCTGGAAGTAGGGTCGTAATTTCCGTGCTGCAGTGATCAAGGATAGGGCGACTAGTTCATGCACGGGATATCGGGTCTCTGCATCCAATAGAGCTTTGCTGACATAGTATACCGGTCTCTGGATCTGGTCGGCCTCTTGCACCAATACCGAACTCACTGCGTGTTTTGAAACAGCCAAGTACAAGTATAATGTCTCTCCTAGAAGGTTTAGCCAGGAGTGGGGGCTGTGCTAGATATTGTTTTAGCTGCTGGAAGGCCTCCTCACATTTCGGTGTCCAGTCGATCCCCTTTTGGGCCTTCTTGATGACTTTGAAGAAGGGGTGGCATTTGTCGGTCGCCCGAGAGATGAATCGGTTGAGCGCGGCGACCCTGCCTGTTAGACCTTGCACCTCTTTAATTGTTCTGGGGGATGTCAAATCTAGCACGGCTTGTATCTTCTGGGGGTTGGCTTCTATGCCTCGGGAGCTCACCATGTAGCCTAGAAATTTTCCTGAGGCCACTCCGAATGCACACTTCTCTGGATTGAGTCTTAAATTGTGTTTTCTCAGCAACTCGAAGGTTTTCTTTAGGTCAGTTACGTGATCTCTTGGTTCTCTGGACATTGTTATCATGTCGTCCACATATACTAACATTGAAGTGCCGATGAGTGGTTTGAAGATTTTGTTTACTAACCTTTGAAAAGTTGCCCCTGCGTTCTTCAGTCCGAAAGGCATTACCTTGTAGCAGTACAGTCCTTGATCGGTGATAAAAGTGGTTTTCTTCTCGTCTGCATGATGCATCCTGACCTGATTGTACATGAGAAGGCATCCATGAAGCTTAGTAGTCCTTGGCAGGCAGTTGCGTCTACCAGTTGATCTATATTTGGCAGAGGAAAGCTATCTTTTGGACACGCCTTATTGAGGTCGGTGAAATCTACACACATCCTCCATTTTCCATTGGACTTCTTTACCAATACTACGTTTGACACCCACTCGGGGTACTTTACTTCTCTAATGAAGCCGGCTTTTAACAGTTTTTCCTCGGATGCCACCGCTCTGCACCGTTCTTGATTGAAGATCTTTCTCTTTTGTTTGACCGGTTTTAGTGACGGGAGTGGGTTTTGCATTTGCTAAGCGGTGACTGTGAATTTGGGTCAATCCCGGGCATGTCATTGTGCCCCACGCGAAAGATCCTTCAGCTGTTCCTAGTCGGGGCAACTTTATCCGGGCGGGGACCTGGTTCCTTCCTCTCGTTCTCGCCCCTCTGCCTCTTCTTGATGCCTTCTTCAATGCAGAGGGTCTCTCGTGAGAGAGTGGCAAAACAGCTACGTGCTATCTTCTGACTCCCGCACACGATTCCAATCCCTTCATGGGTGGGGAACTTTAGTTTTAAGTGATAGCAGGACATCACAGCCTTTGTTTTGATCATAAAAGGTTGGCCGATAATGACTTGGTAACTGCTCAGGCAGTCCACCACAGTGAAGTTTACCATAACTGTCCGGGTCCTGGGGTGAGTTCCGATGGTTGTTGCCAGTTGTATTCTCCCAGCGGGATGACTGTTGAGCCTCCAAAACCGTACAGGGGGTGCCGTCATTAGTTAGGGTTACGTACTCCACTCCCAGGCTTTCTAAAGCTTCTTTGGATATTTTGTCTACCGCGCTTCCGGGATCTACCAGGATTCTATCTACCTCCGTGCCGCTGATTGTAGCTTTGATTATTAGCGCATCATCATGGGGGAAACTCACCCCTCGAGCGTCCTCGTCGGTGAACATTATGGGTACCGACCGAATTCCTCGTGGTACTGAGGACTTTTCCGTTTCCAGCACTTCCGTCCCCTGTATTCGGCTATAGCTTTTTCTTGACGGTTAGAGTCTCCGGCCAGTGTTTTCCCTCCTGCGATGATGTTCACCTGCCGGCCTCGTGCCCTCTGTCTGGCAGCCATGGCCTCATGGTTGATATAATTATTTAGATACCCATTTCGGGCTAGGTCCTCCATCTGTTCCCGCAGATCCTTGCATTCGTCTGTTGTGTGCCCCCTCAGATTATGATGTACGCAGTAAGACTTCTGGTTCTTTTATCCGGGGGGAATCTCCTGAGGTCGGGTTCTATCAAGAGGCCTTTTTCCTGTATCTCCATGATGATTTGCCCTGGTGGCTTGCTCAGGGGAATATACGCTTCTTCTCGGACTACATGATTCACCTGGGTCGCGACCCTCTTTCCTGATCTCTTCGAGGTATGGTTTGAATTCTTTGGGTTTGGATTGAATTTTTTGAATTCCCTGTCCGGTCGTCGGGGGGGGGGCCTATGTTCTTGTTGTTTTCTCGAATGGCTGTCCCCCTTCGGGAGATCTTTTCTTCGCTTTCTAACAAGACAAATTTTCGGGCTACCTCTAGAGCGGTGGCATAATCTGGTGTGTCTTGGATTCTTAGGTGAGTCCATAGTCTTCCGACCCTTAGGGCTCCCTTTAAACTTTCCAGGGCCTCTTTGGACTCGTACCCTCCGACCTCGAGTACCATATTGTGATACCTCTCGATGAAAATTTTTAGGGGCTCGTCGTCTCCTTGTTTCATAAGCCTTAATTCTCCAATCGTCTTCTTGGGGACGCAGGCCCCTTTGAAGTGTCGAACGAACGACCTTTTGAGCTGTGTGAAGCTTCCGATGCTCCCCGGGGCCAGACTTCTGTACCATAGGATGGCGGGTCCACCTAGAGTTAGGGGGAACACTTTGCAGATGGCATCTCCTACCACTCCCTGGACTTCCATCAACATGACAAAGCTTTCGATGTGCGATTTCGGGTCAGAGTGGCCTTTGTAAGGTGCCATGGTCGGCATGTTGAATCGCTTTGGGAATTTTGCCGATTTTATTTCTTCCGTGAAGGGAGATTCCTCCTCACTGTCCCGGGCATCACTTGCATCGGTCTTGAGGCCTACCCCCCACTTGGTCATCTCCTTTTTTAACCAGACTTTATTTCACTGGTTGTGCCGCCATGTCGTATTTGTGCCCCTCTGTGCGTCTATTGCCCTGGTGCGGCGTTCCTCATGCCTTGGAATTTCCCGACACTTTCGCTATGCTCCATGTCCTCTCTTCTGGAGTCGCGGAGACTGTCATAGGAGGGATCGGTGATGGTCTTCCTTCTTCTTCTTCCCATGTGTCCTCTGTTTGTGAATCTTTTTCTACAACTACGGATTTTATCCCATAGGGGCCCCTCCTCCTGGGTCTATCGTCTTCACTTGTGTCTATCACCTTTTTCCTTCTGCTCTTTCACTTCTTCTTCGACTGGTTCCGACGTCTGGTCTCTCGTTGTTCGTTCCTCATTCTCTCCAGCCGATCCATCATGGATTTCATGCTTTCTTCCATCTTTTTCATCCAGTCTGTTGCTGGACTCCCCGAAGATTGATGATTTCCGCCTTCTGCCATTGTCTTCTACGCGAACTGCTTTTTGTTGAGGTTCCCCACAGACGGCGCCAACTGTTGACGGCGGTGGATTTTGGTCTCAGGGAAATGGGAATATTACTCCCGAAGTAATCCTCCTTCAATAGTGAATTTGTTTGGTTATGGGGGAAACCAAAGGCAAACTTAGCAGAAGGTAGATAATGCGCCAATCAAACAATGAGTTTTAACGTGGTTCGATGGATTTTTATCCGACCTACGTCCACGGACACAAACAAGACTATTCTTTTATTGCTGAAACTGGTATCTCTTGTGCTTTACAATTTTTAGCACAATGAGATTGATATTGATTCTGATGCCCCTTACACATGCTCTACCATTCTATTTATAATAATGAAGAAATCAGATTCCTTCTAGTATGAGGATTCCTAGTTGAGAACATTCTCTTGTTCCCACAATGATTCCTTAATCAAATCTACCTTTTTCCTTTATCCTTCTAGGACACTGTCTTCATCAGTATCTCTTATGAAGGTAAGACTGTCTTCTTATCCGCAATGATAGGGAGTCATCTTCCGGAGCATGTCTTGCTGTATGGTCGGTCTTCATGAGGTCGGTCATGATAGTCCTCTGAATTGAGAATACTGCTGTCGATTTGATAATGCTCGGTTATTTACACACCAAGTGCTCGGCACCCGATCATAAAGAGCTTGGTTTGTAACCATAATATGCTCGGCCTCTTATTGCGAAGTGCTTGGGCCCTTGCTGCTGGCTTTTCACGGGTCGGGTCGGTATTAATGATCTCGCCCAAGAAGGAAATTACCATTTTACCATTGTCGTGCTGTTTTAAATATCATAGTGCCTGAAAACACCATCAACAAATTATAATAAGAAGGAAGCAGGGATGGGTTCCGTTGCAACTCAGCTGTAAATTCGAGTGTAGGAGCAAGTCAGAGAATAGGGTGAGCAAAAATACAGCTGTGGAAAACATACTGCATATTGCCTACGTTGCTACCATTTTTGTTTGCCCTATTAATTACTGCATGTGCAGCATGTGTATTTTATTGACTATTATGGCCATCAAACAAACAAACAAACAAATCCCACAAAATTATCACTGCTGCCAGAAGGGGGAATTATTGAAAATTATTTTATTTGTCCTTGAGCATGTCATCTAGTCTAAGTGTAGGCTTTTTTTTTTTTTTTTTTTTTTTTCAAAACACAAACTTTGAAAACTAGTATTTTTACATTCATACCCTACAATAAAGGAATATTTTGTCTGGTGAATGCGCATGTTTTTTTTACAAATTATTTTTAAAAATTAAAATTCACAGTGAACAGTGAAATGTGAAATGTTAATATTTTTTTTAAGTATTGAATATCAAATATATTTTTAAATATCTGTTCATATGAACAATGATTTTTTAAGGTTAAACATATTCAAATATATTTTTCGGTATATAAAATGATATTATAATTGTGACTCACATTGTAACCGTAATTGGGTATTTATGATTGACATTGTAACTATGATTAAATATTTGTGACTGATATTGAAATTATTATTGAGTATTTATAATTCTCATTATAATTGAAAAATGTGATTGAATATTGTGTATATAATTGGTATTGTGATTAAAAAAATGTGATTGAATATTTTTCACAATCGTTGTAACTGAGAAATATGACTGACATTATAACTGAATGTGATTGTAAATGTGACTATGATTGTGTGACTGTAACTCCGACTGTGTGATTATAACTCTAATCGTGTGACTGTGACTCTAATTTTGTGATTGTAACTCTAATCATGTGACAGTGATAGTGACTAAGGCTAGCTAGGTGACCATGTGACTATGTGACTTTGACTATTTGTGGCTAATTTTGAATTTGTAGAAGTTCTAATTTGAGAGAGGTTCCATGGTGAAAGTTGGTGTGAATGTTAACTATAAGTTGCAACTTATACATTGTGATTTGGCGCCGAGATAAAGGAGATATGAATGTTTGGAAAATGCTTATTGGTACACTCACACAGTAATTCTTTACTCCCAAGTATAAGATTATCGAAGTAATAAAATAACTCAGTAAGTCCGGGATCGATCCACAAGGAATAGATTTAATATGATAAAATAATAATTCAACTAATAAAATAATAAAATAAATAAAAAATACTAGGGTTAGGGAATCTGCTCTTGATATTTCAAATATAAAATAATTTTTACTTTTTATAAAATAAAATTATAATTATTTCCCAATCAATTTATTTCATAATTATCAGGAATTAATTATGCCAACACATTTAATTCGTCATGTCGATAATTAGTCATGCCAAGGTACTAAATATGTCAAAACATATAAAGCCATCATGAAGTCGGTGATAATATTTGTCTAATAAGTCCAGTTAGATACTCAATTATACCAAATATATAAAACCAGTCATATAGGCGCACTACAACAAAATTGACTTTAGTGGCGAAAATTTACGCCACTAAAAGCTATAATTTCGCCACTAAAACTATTAGTGGCGAAATATAATTTCGCCACTATTTCGCCACTAAAAGTGCGACACAAAAGGTATTAGTGGCGAAATTTAATTCGCCACTAAAAGTATATTTTTTCGCCACTGAAGAATATTTTTATTTCGCCACTAAAAGTAATTACATTCAGTGGCAAAAAAATGGACTTTTACTGGTGAAATTTTCGCCACTAAAAGTGCAGTCTGAGTTACTTTTGGTGAAATTATATGGAAAAAACTATTTACACCATATAATATTTTGTATTATAAAATGATACAAAACTTAAATTTTAATACATTAAAATATATAAATAGAAGTTTGTATTTACAAGCAAAAAAACATACTATATTCCAACATTAAAACATACAAATGATCAACTAGTTATAATTCAAAAATCAAAAGCTATTGTTTTCGTCTCACATCTAAATTTACATTATATATTCAAACTACGAAAAAGACTTTCAACATATGGTGAAACGAAACCATTCATCGAATGAACTAGCTTCTCATTTGTCCACTACTTTTTCAATCAGCAAAATAGGTACCTGCATTTGAATGAAAACAATTATATCAGTATATATTATTCAGATTTCAGTATTTTGTTGCTGTAACTCAATAAACGAGAGGAAGATAGAATAATACCTCATTAAATTCCCTAAATATCCACTTTGACAAATTTGAGCATCTTTGAGACGATGATATGTTTGGATGAATGTAAAATTGTTCGGCATGCCTTAGGAAGAGATATACTACCATAAAAATGACAAGCAATTAAAAGAGGATAAGTATTGCAAGCCCAACAACCAAAAGCCTCTTTCTTGATGTTTTAGGATTAGAAATGAAATCCCTACGGACACAAAAGTTTCTGCAAAAGGAACTAATTCTAGTCAGCAAATGATCACATAATAGAAAGCATAGAGGATAATTGCTTGAGCCTATGTTGTTCATGGTTGCCAAGTAAATGAATTGCTTCAATATGAGAGGTATAGGAAGAGATATGAATTCATTTATCAAAAAAGCACAATAGTAGAGTAAACCAATAATTCCACAGGTTCTAAATCAGATAATTGTTCTACTCTCCATGCTACACACCACCTTCCCCTACATTGACACATAACAAACTAAACTTACAATGCACTTCAAATATCCTCAAATATTTCCAAGCTTGAATCAAATTTTAACTATCATCATACCTCATTTCCGAAAATGTCCATTTGGCAAATACCAACTCTCACATCAGTATTGCATTTAAAAAAATAAACAGACGAGTGTCATGCCTAAAAGATTTCATATCACTGGCAGTTTGAGACTATTCTGCCTATTTTCTCAAGCACAAACAGAGAGCCAAATGTCATATATATTGGTCGAGTCTTCAAGAATCTCATATCAAATACATTATTTCTACAACATGTTAACCCAATGTAAAATTAAACATCCTTGAGCTAATCAAGTAGTGAATTTATTCCAAATTCATGTAGTTCCCATTTAAATCTTGCTTTTCAAAATATCCAAAAACAGAGTAAAACAAAGACAATTAAAAAAATCAAACGAACCCATTACATCACAAACACCAAATTGAAGCAAGTTCAATTCACATACCAGCAACAGTAACAAGAGAATCATTGTTCTTAGACTTAACATAACCATCACTTGAAGAAATTAACTTCTCTTGCACTCTTTGGCACAATGAACACGCCATGTGCAGAAAGAAACAAAATATACTTACCCACGCAGGGCATGGTTTGAATTTCACTGTCAGTAACATGGATATTAAGATACCAAGATAGCCACTAATCAAGAACAGGTATATGTGGCCAACTCTGCCATTGCAAATATAATAAAAATTTAAAGCAGACAACTTAAATAAAAAGCAAGATGAAAAAGAATCAAATTGGAAAGGAACAAAATGAATGAAACAAATCGTATCTTCTAATTTTTACAAAAGAAAAAAATGAGATGTGCTCAACACCTCTTGTAAGAAGCAAATCACAATAAAAAGATATAAAACATAAAATCAATTATTATTTCACAAATGTGCTAAATTAAGGGGATTAAAGAAACTACAAGTGTAAAATGATTAATTTTTCTTTTAATAAATGTGCACTTTTTAGTGTTCATCACACCCCCACAACTACCTTATTACTAGTCCCTAGTAATTTAAGGTAATATTTAAAAGAAAAAAAAATTCTTATCCAAGTTAATAATTATTTATTTCTTTCTAAATAATCAAATAGATAAATTATCTTGTGCTTTTTACAATTCTTCCATGCACACATAAAACAATGTATCAATCAATTCATTATGCCACAATATTCAAAGTCTTGTTGAAAAGAGAGTAATATTTTTGTCCTAAAATTATATTACAGTTCACACCTTTTGCAATGAGAATTTATTTATAAATATAAAATTATTTTTAAATAATAATACATCTTTAATCTTTGTAACGAGCTTTGGGTCAGTGACTCCCAAACCAGTTGGCTTTAGGACACTAGATGTTCAGACATCCATACGAACTTAATTGCTTGGATCTCAGATATTAAAAAGAAGAAGTTTCTGATTTCCTTAAGCTTTCTCTTTAACTCATGTAACGAGCTTTGAGCTAATGACTCCCATACCAGTTAGCCTGAGGACATTAAGTGTTAAAACACCCATACAAACTTAATTGCTCGAGTTAGAGAGGCTATGAAACCGAACTTATTCACACTTTTTTTTTAAAACTCTCAAGCTCTACCGTTTTACGCGAAAAATCACTGCTTGCTTGCTGGGCAAGATGTCTGGTTACTAAGTAAAATCATGTTTTTTTTTTTTATAAAACACACAAATTTCACTCAATTTAGGTGCTTACTCCAATCAAATTAGAGAACTGAATATTAAAAATTTTCAAA
>SKCR01032889.1:0-110117 GCA_019454045.1 Zanthoxylum bungeanum
GATCAGCTAGGTTAGCTGGGCATTACCTACGTGGCCGAGACTACCAAAGATTTGATCTTATAGTCTCTGCCCGAATGCTGGGACAGGTTCATTATGAACCAAGAGAAAAAACTCTTGGAGAGTTGATGGCTATGCTCTAGGAAGCGGAGCCAGAGCTTCTAAAATGGGCAAAGGCAAAATCGTCACTGTCTCATGGAAGACAAATGACATATCCCAAGATGTCTGCCTAAACTGTGGAAAAAGGAGTCACTGGAAGCGTGACTGCCTTATGGACAAGGCAGACATGAAGGAAGTGAAGACGGGCAAGGCTCCGACTTCAGGTATGTTTATTATAAACATGTCCACTACTAGTTTTAAAATTAGATTTTGATACTGGATGTGGTACATACATATGTACTGATATGCGGGATCTGCTGATTAGCAGGAGACTGGCTTCAGATGAGATCGACCTGCGAGTCAGAAATGGGACGAGAGTCGCTATTTCGGCCGTAGAAACCTAAGTTTTAGAACTGCCTTTGGGGTATATACTTAAATTAAGAGACTGTTTTAATGTACCTAGTTTGATTAAGAACATTATCTCTGTATTTAGTTAACCAGTTGGGGGTATACCTGTTGGGTTTCAATCAAGTCCCAAGGATCATAAATCAAGCATAAAACGAGTTGAATACACATCAAATGAGGTGCGGAAAAAACTCACATTGATTGGTTGGATGCTCCGAAGACAAAAACCGAACTGCTCCTCCTTGCTCGGCAATGGTCTGTTCGGTGGTGGACTGAGCAGTGGCTCTCACGGCAGTGGGTGGATCTCCTCCATGAAAAATCGGCCATGGACTCCATTAAAGCTCCAAGCTTTGTTGATAATCTTCCATGCTCACGAACTCACTTCCCTATCACCTTAGGATGCCTCCTAGAGTGTGCTAGCACCTTGATCTTGCAACAAAATCAAGTCTTTCTCCTCTTGGACTCACGGTTTTGCTACAAAACCAGTGAAGAAGAAGAGAGGAAAGAGAAGAGAGTTTTGGCTCCAAAAGCCTAATACCGAAAAAGAGAGAGAGAGTTAAGGAAAAAGAAAAATTGTAAAAGGTTTATATATTTCCAAAATAAATAAATCATTTACCTTTTTTCAATTTTAAAAAGCAAACATTTAATGCCATTCAATCACCTCACATCAACTCACATCAATCAATCAAATGTCACATCACTCAAAGTGACATGTGATTTGACGCTTGATGTGATTTGCGATTTGACGCTTGATTTGACTTGCGTGCCGCACTCGAATTCGAAATGCGAATGTGCTTGCAAACAATCACGGGCTTGGGTTCGCTAATTCCAAATTAACAAATTTTCCGTTGCGTCGTAATTAAACGATTACGCCTAGCGAAATCACTATTCACGTCGCTAACGAATTAATTCTAAATTAATTCGTTCGCCCGAATTAAAATCTAATTTTAATTCCGCGTTGAAATCAAATTTTGATTAATATATCAGATATATTAATTTACAGATTAATTCCAAATTAATCGTTCTCTCTCTTAAATTGATATTTTATCCCAGATAAAATATCTCCGTAATTAATCCCAGATTAATTTTCTCTCTCATTAAATTAATTCCAGATTAATTAAAGTGCGAGTCATACGGCATCGGTGAATCTTTGGGAAGCGACCCATGAGATCTCCAGATATGTTGGCAGTAAATCGGGTCGTCGGACTATCCGAACACATGTGTACCTCGTACTACGTTTACACCGATTCACAAGACAAGGTTGGCTTCTAGCAAAGCGTCATGCCTACCTAATTCTCTAGAAACATGCTTATAGGAATAAACGATCTATATCAGGCGTAGTATACGTGGTATTGCGTATTTCGATCCTGTATCAGATGATCACGTGCTAGGCCTGGGGCTGGAATTGTGTCTGCCCCGTACGAAGCACATGTCGGATCTCTGGTAACTAGTCTCTATATCGGATAACTATGACCTAGTCATATTATCCCGATGACTACAGTACTTAAGAGAACCAGTACCGTATCCTACGTGACCATCATCTCCATATGACTGGAGTGACACTTCCGTCTTGACATCACACCCAACATACTACGATTCTCAATATACCCAGTATTGGCGTACACAGAACCTGTTAAAGCCCTGGACGACCTCAACCAAAGTATATTGATTGTCGCAAGTATTAGCGGTGCAAGTCTCAGGTTAAGACCAAATACACCTACCCTTATTTCGGATGTCCATAGACACATAGTCATAGTACCAATGGAATTCCGAGGGGGTCTTATCCAGAGCGAAGCTGTTTCCCGTACCATCGGTAAAACACAACCTCCTATTACACTTGCATGAGTATCACATACCCAAATATATGAGAACTATGATGTTGTGCCCTCACAACGCGCACAAGTGTAATACTAGTCTTTTGCGCATTTATCGATGTCCAATCTCGACAATGCTCTGACTATGGATATTTAATGATTTATCCTTTGTGGACTGATACTTTCTCATATCATTCTCCGTCCAGGAACAAATCACAGGGACCTCTCATCATTTATACATATAGGTGATCTAATCACAAATGATAAGAGTACAATCTCCTTTGTCACATAGTTAATTTGTACAACAACACCGTGATCTGTACAAATAGTGACGCTATGGGTCATAATTGTCCAACAATACCTTTGTATTTCAGAACACAAGGTGTTTCATTTATAAAGATGATATTGAGATAAACATATTTGATGTGAATAACAACATTTATATTTTGAATATAAATGGACCTTAATGATATAACATGACAAACGAAAGGCTCAACCTGAGTAAATCAGATGAGACTTATTTATGGCATTATTGCCTGGGACACATTAACAAAACTCATATATCCACACTTTTGAAGAGTGGATACTAGGATGGATTTGATCCTAATTCAAATGATGTCTACGAATCTTATTTATTTGGCAAAGTGCCTAAAACACCTTTTAGCGGTAAAGGATGTACGTGCCACCAAGCTGTTAGCCCTCGTTCATGGTGACGTAAGTGGGCCCATATCTAACTCGGCTAGAAGTGGATATAAATACTTCGTAACCTTAACGGATGTTGCATCGCGTTATTGTTATGTGTATCTTATGAAACACAAGTCGGAAACATTTGATTTAATCAATGAGTTTCGACATGAAGTAGAAAAACAGACCGGCAAAAGTATTAAAACATCACGGTTGGACCGTGGTGGAAAATACTTGAGCAATAAGTTTCTCGATTACATGAAAGAGTATAGTATTCTTTCACAGTGTACTCCTCCCAGAACACCTCAATTGAGTGATATGTCCGTACGGAGAAACCGAACTTTGTTGGACATGGTAAGGTTAATAATGAGTCACACTGAGCTACCAATTTCCTTCACGGGATAAGCATTGAACAGTGAAAAACTTATTTTGAATAAGGTTCCGTCAAATTCTGTTAGATGGACTCCATATGAAATATGCAGCAATAGCAAGCATTACCCGAATGGACTTAATCATGGCAACAGGTAAAAGGTTTCGTTGTAATCAACACTATCAAAGATGGACTCCATATGAAATATGCAATCAGGGTACATATTTTATTTTAACAACGGAACTGTGAGTTGGAAATCTTCCAAGAAAGATATTGTTGCCGATTCAATGACAAAGTGGATTATATTATTGTGGCTGAGGCAGAATTGTAAAAGAAGCTCTTTCGCTCGCGTATGTCAGAGGGTACATCTGTCGAGCACTAGGTGTCGCAGATGATTGCTGACATCGATCAACTAGGTTAGCTGGGCATTACCTACGTGGCCGAGACTACCAAAGATTTGATCTTATAGTCTCTGCCTGAATACTGGGGCAGGTTCATTATGAACCAAGAGAAAAAACTCTTGGAGAGTTGATGGCTATGCTCTAGGAAGCGGAGCCAGAGCTTCTAAAATGGGCAAAGGCAAAATCGTCACTGTCTCATGGAAGACAAAGGACATATCCCAAAATGTCTGCCTAAACTGTGGAAAACGGAGTCACTGGAAGTGTGACTGCCGTATGGACAAGGCAGACATGAAGGAAGTGAAGACAGGCAAGGCTCCGACTTCAGGTATGTTTGTTATAAATATGTCCACTACTAGTTTTAAAATTAGTTTGATACTGGATGTGGTACATACATATGTACTGATATGCGGGATCTACTGATTAGCAGGAGACTGGCTTCATATGAGATCGACCTGCGAGTCAGAAATGGGACGAGAGTCGCTATTTTGGCCGGAGAAACCTAAGTTTTAGAACTGCCATTGGGGTATATACTTAAATTAGGAGACTGTTATAATGTACCTAGTTTGATTAAGAACATTATCTCTATATCTAAGTTTAACCCGTTGCGGGTATACCTTTATATTCTAGAACACTAAGTGTTTTATTTTATAAAGATGATATTGAGATAATCACATTAGATGTGAATAACAATATTTCTATTTTGAATATAAATGAATCTCAAACATATAGCATGACAAACAAATAGCTCAAACTAAATTAATCAGATGAGACTTATTGTGGCATTGTTGTCTGGGACACATTAACAAGACTCGTATATCCACACTTTCGAAGAGTGGATACTAGGACGGATTTGATTCTAATTCAAATGATGTCTACGAATCTAGTTTATTAGGTAAAGTTCCTAAAACACTTTTACTTGGTAAAAGTGCAAGTGCCACCGATCTGTTAGCCCTCGTTCATAGTGACGTAAATGGGCACATGTCTAGCTAGGCTAGAGGTGGATATGAATACTTTGTAACCTTTACGGATGTGGCATCGCGTTATGGTTATGTGTATCTTAATGAAACACAAGTCAGAAACTTTTAAAGTTTCAACTCGAAGTAGACAGACAGATCGGCTAAAGTATTAAAACATCATGATTGGACCGTGATGAAAATACTTAAGCAATAAGTTTCTCAATTACTTGAAAGAGTATAGTATTCTTTCAAATTGGACTCTTCACGAAACACCTCAATTTGACGGTGTGTCCGAACAGAGAAACCGAACCTGGTTGGACATAGTAAGGTTAATTATGAGTCACTCTGAGCTACCATTTTCCTTCTAGGGATACGCATAAAACAGTGTAAAACTTATTTTGAATAAGTTTCCATGAAAATCTGTTTGACAGACTTCATATTAGATATGAACAGGAAAGAAATTGGTTTCTCATTCCTGAAGATTTGGGAATGTTGGGCATATGTTTGGATGATACCAAACTAGAACCCAAATCGGATAAGTGCCTAATTTGTGGGTTATCCTAGGGTAACCAAAGTATAGTACTTATACAACTCCCAAGAGAACAATGTAATTGTTGCTCTCCATGCGGTTTTCCTAAGAGGAATACCTATATGCAGTGGTAAGTGGGAGGAAAGTAAAACTCGATGAAAATCGGAGTAATACTATTCAAGGCACTGAATCCTTAATGGAACACAAACAGTTCATCAGGGATGAAACTGTACCACAATCTTCGAATACACAAGAACTGCGTAAGTTGGAGAGAGTCAGAAAACAACCTAGGAGGTATAGGTTTCTGATCTCACCTCATGAAGATGTAAATCTTATTGAGGAACACGAACTGACTACGTGTGAGGAAGTGATACAAGGTATCGACTCCCTATTATGGCAAAGTGCCATGAAGTCCGAAATGGATTCCATCTAAACAACCATGTTTGGACACTGGTTGATGTACTTGAAGGCATTGTGCATATCGGTACTATATGAGTCTTCAAGGAAGACAAACATGGATGGCAACATACAAACGTACAAAGCTAGGCTTGTAGCGAAAAGGTATTGTTATCAACATTGTGTCAATTACCACAAAACATTTTATCTGTTGCCTTGATTAAATCAATTTGGATAATGCTTGCTAATGCTGCATGTTTCATTTATGAAATATGGCAGCTGGAAGTCAAAAATCGCATTCCTTAAAAGGAAAAGCAAACAAGGTTTGCAAGTTAAATCGATCCATTTATGGATTGAAGCAAGCATTACGTTCTTGGAACTAACGTTTTGACAAGATCATAATGGTATATGATTTAATTCAAAATGAATATGATTCTTGTGTATAGAATGAGGTTAGTGGGAGCGCACTAACAGTGATTGTCCTAAATAATGATGATTTATCATTTCTTGGAAATGATATTCCCATAATGCAATCGGTAAAAGCTTGGCTTTCATGAAAATTCTTCGTAGACTACTTGGGAGAGACAACATTTATTCTAGGAATAAGGATCTGCTGGGATAGATCTAAAAGTTGTTGGCGCTCTCCGAGGACTCGTACATTGAAAGAAATGTACGCGACCTGGTGTCTCATATGCTTTGAGCATATGGAGTCACAATCAGGCCAATCCAAGTGATAGTTACTGGATTGATGTTAAGAACATCCTTAAGTATCTTAGATGAGCTAAGGATGCTTTCTTAAGCTATGGAGGAGGAGAACTTGAAGTGACTGGGTTCACCGTTGCAAGTTTCCAAACCGACAAAAACGACTATAAGTCGTAATAAGGGTACTGTAGAGTTTGAATAACGGAACAGTATGCTGGAAATCTTCCAAGCTAGATACTGTTGTCGAATAAACAACAAAAGCGGAAAATTGTTGCAGCTGAGGCAGCAAACGAAGCGATTTGGATATATAATAATCCTAATCAGATTAGGAGTAGTTCTGTTAGCAGCTGAGCTAGGCTACAGCACAGGCTAAAGAATTAACGGTCTCATCAACGATCCAAGTATATACTTCAACTATTCATCTGATTCGTTCGGATCATACATCGTGGCGATTTGATGATCGGATAAATCGCATCAGATGATAACCTTGCAAATCCGCTGACGTAAGCAGTTTCTCAGCAGAAGTTTGAGCGACCCGTACTTAGTTCAAGTGTAGGACACTTGAGTGATTGGCTATAGGCCAAGTGGGAGATTGTTGGACAATTATGACCCATAGCATCACTATTTGTACAGAACATGGTGTTGTTGTACAAATTAACTATGTGACAAAGGAAATTGCTCTTTTATCATTTGTAATTAGATTATCAAGATACATAAATGATAAAAGTCCATATGATTAGTTCCAGATTAATAAGATATGAGACAATATTAATCCACTAATGTTTAATCATTAAATATCCCTAGTCATAGTATTATCGAGACTGGGCATCGATAATGCGGAATAGACTAGTATTGCACTTGTGCGCGTTGTGGGAGCATAACGGCATAGTTCTCATATATTTGGGTATTAGATATTCTTGCAAGTGTAATAGGAGGTTGTGTTTACCGATGGTACGGAAACAGCTTCGCTCTGGATAGACCCCTCAGAATTCCATTGGTAGTATGACTATGTGTCTATGGAAGTCCGAATCAGGGTAGGTGTATTTGGTCTTAACCTGAGACTTGCATCGCTAATACTTGCGACAATCAATATACTTTGGTTTTGGTCGTCCAGGGCTTTAACAGGTTCTGTGTACGCCTCTTCTGGGTATATTGAGATTCGTAGTGTATTGGGTGTGATGTCAAGATGGAAGTATCACTCCAGTCATATGGAGATAATGATCACGCAGGATACGGAACTAGTACTCCTTAGTACTGCAGTCATCGGGATAATACGACTAGGTCATGATTATCCGATTATAGAGACTAGTTACCAGAGATCCGATATATGCTTCGTACGAGGCAGACACAATTCCAGCCCCAGGCCTTACATGTGACATCCGATACTGGATCGCAATACGCAATACTATGTATACTACGTCTGATACATATTATATATTCCTTTAAGAATATTTCTGGAGAATTGGGTAGGCACGGTGCTTTGGTAGAAGCCAACCATGTCTTGTAAATCGATAAAAACGTAGTACTAGGTACGTACGTGTTCGGATAGTCCGACGACCGGATTTACTGTCTACATATCCAGGGATCTCATGGGTCGCTTCCCAAAGATTCACCGATGACGTATGACTCAGACATACTTAATCATGGATTAATTATAAGAGAGAGAAAATTAATCTAGGATTAATTATGGAGAAATTTTATCTGGATAAAATTCTATTTAAAAAGAGAGAACGATTAATTGGAATTAATCGATAAAATAATATATTCGATATATTAAACGAATTAGATTTCGACGCGGAATTAAATTGGATTTTAATTCGGGCAAACAAATTAATTTAGAATTAATTCACTAGCGACGTGAATAGTAATTTTGCTTGGCATAATTATTTAATTAAATTTGTTTTAATTACGTCGCAACGGAAAATTCGTTAATTCGGAATTAGCGAACCCGAGCCCAGGATGTGTTGCGGGCCCACTCGGATTTTGAATCAAGTGGGGCCCACAAATCACATCACAACTCACATCACCTAGTCACTTTATGTTGATGGGTTTTGGTGGGTTAGTGAAAACTTATCCAACACACCAAATTTGTGTAAGAAGTGAATGATTGATACCAAATATTTGGTATATCATTTTATTTGATTTTTGAAATCAAAACACAAGTCAACACAACACATTTCTCTCTCTCTCCATCTCACGCCACTTTCCTTCTTTTCTTTCTTCCATTGCCGTGAGCAATACAAGGGAGGAGATGAAAATTTGTTGCAAATTTTCAAGAGCTAGCACTCAAAGGAGTCTTACAAAGGTGATAGGGAAACAACCCTTGGAGCTTGAAAATCAACAAAAGGGAGGGCTTGGCCGAATACATCAAGGAGCAAAATTTTATTGTTCAACGCATCCACTAAGCCGATCAAAGTGAGTATTTTCTGCTACTTTACTTTGATGTATTCACATGTTTCATTGCTTAATTTGATCTTGGTTTGACCTAGAAAACCCAACAATGGTATCAGAGCGGTTATTAAGCATGAAATTGAATTTAGGGTTCTTAACTTTAATTTGGGGCTTTTATGATTTATGCATGATTTCTTCAAATTGAGGTTTTGGTTGAGCTTGGATGATGTTAAATTAGATTTGTGCATCTTAGGAATTGAGAAATTGAATTGGATAAAATTTCCCCAAATTCCTTATGATTGGCCAAATGTGATGAAACCCTAGCTCTTGGTGATTTTTGAATTTTAGACAATTGGATATGTTTAAAATGCATGGGATATATTAATTTGTGATTTAATTGGATTGAAATCAAAATTGATATAGAAATTCCCTAATTTTCGAGAGCATTAAGAGCATGTTGGGATTGATTTTGCTTCAATTATGTTGGACATGAATTGATAATAATAAAGCATGATTAATTAGTGTAATTGGTATTTTGGAAATGTTAATTTGACTAATTAATTATAGCTAATACACTTTAATTAATTAAATTGTGAAATTTGGAATTTTAGAATTTAATTAGTTGGCTTAATTTGGAATTGGGCTAAAATGTTATAATTGGGCTTAATGGGCTTGGTTGGGCCAAGTTTGGTTTAGGATAATTGGTTGGATCCAATTGGGCCTAAAACCATTTCCATAAAGTCCAAATATGATTAAATGGGCCTTTAATAATTTAATTGGGCCTAATGGGCCTAAATTGATTTTTGGTAAAGGGTGATTCCTTATTGGGCTTTGGTTGCCAAAGTCCATGCCTTAAGAAATTAATTGAAAGCCCATTGGACTTTAATTAAATTGACATTGGATGTTAATTGGGCTTTGAGACCCGTTAAGATTAGATTTAGAATCTAAGTCGCAAAGGCTCATTAAAAAGTGTAATTATTTAATTTAGAATTAAATAATGAATTAGTATTAAATACAAATTAAATTGGATTTAATATTGTAGTTTGATATAATTCAAGAATTCGTACTTTGAGTACTTTTCTTAAATTAGTTGGACTCGCGCAAATCAAATCGTTGTTTGAACATTGGATGGTCACTAATCAAAGATTAATTAATTGGATTAGATTGATTGATAACATGCTTTGTGTGAATACATGGATGTGATGTATGAATAATGTATATCAGATGGATATTAGATGGGTGAGGGTAATTTTGGAAATTGTTGTAATAAATTTAGAATTTATTAAATTGGACATGCGTGTCCAGCCTATTACCTCTTGACTCTTTGTATTTCTCTTCTCACATATTCCCCTCAATGTAAATGAGGTTTCTTTAGAAGTGTTATGTAATTGGGTAGAAGTAAGATTTGTGCTAGCGGGAGAGAGGAAAATGAGAGATTTGTTCTAGGAACAAAAATGTTTTAAATATCCATCCGCATATCATTATTAATTTATTTACCGCACCTTATTATGCTTTTAGAATGCATGCTTAAGGGTGTATGATGAGACCTAATCAAAAATAATTAATTGGTTGCCAATTACGCGAAAAACCCTCAACAAATATTAAGCTTTTTTCTTTCCATTGAGTGATTCTCTCTCAAGATCCAAGATTGGCACTGGTTTGTTAGCCAAAGTCAATACCTTTGTCTATCGCGGGTGTGTTTGAATTATGAAGGCTTTGTTCCATAACGCATGTCTTGTCCAAGTTGTGATTTGTTGGCCAAAGTTAAGATCACTTCTTGTCCATCGACATCGATTACGAAGCTTTCCAAAGTCAATGGGTCCCGCTTAACTAGAATCATTAAGCTTGTTGTGCCAAAGCCAATGCTTAGTTGATTCAGAGGAAAAAGGTTAGGGAATATATTGGATATATTGGCATATATTGGATATATGTTTCGGACTTGAATGTCCACCTACTGGATCTAGGAATTGGATAAGATCCAATTGATCTTAGAGATCTACCTAGTTAAATATCATACAGCTTGTTGGCCAAAGTCAAGGTTGTGTGTTATTTAACGGGATCCTAGCCCACTAGGAAACTAGGTTTCCCGAGTACTCAATAGAGGGTTAAAGGCTCGCCAAAAAATAGTGGGAGGCAAGTATTAAATTTGTAATTACGTTTAGATACTTGCCAATACGCGCTCATTTCAATTTTTCGTCATTAAAAATAAAAATATTAGTTGGACTAATATTTAATTGTTGTTTTAAATAAACAGTTGGACTGTATTCAAACTACTTCAATTTATAGTTGATTATATAATTGGATTATAGTAATCAATATATTTGAATTTAACCAATCAAATTATAGTTGATTATATAGTTAGACTATAGTAATTATTATATTCAATAGTACCCGAAATCGTTCATTGGATAGTTGGACTATTGGAATCAAGATAACTGAAATATTAGCGTTTAGAACATAATCCTGGGGAAAAATTTCTTTAAACGGCTTTAATTTTCAGATTGGGAATAGAACTTCAGGATAGTCCTGGTAACTGAGAAGTTATTCTATTTGATAGAATGACATCTCAGGCCTAAGCCCGGAGTTGAGCAAATAATGGAGCATGAGTTTTGGAAGACTCATGGTGATGATAACTTTAGTGCTCAATCCATTATGCTTGCTGCAATAACACGTTAATTTTATCGTCAAAGCAGAGGATTAGATCATTATACCATGATGTTGAAATTAAAGATCTTCATAGATCTATTCTTAGATCTTAGGAGTAAGAATTGCAAAAGAAGCTCTTTCACTCGCGTATGTCAGAGGGTACATCTGTCGAGCACTAGGTGTCGCAGATGATTGCTGACATCGATCAGCTAGGTTAGCTGTGAGGGGTTTTTAGGGGCTGAATCTTGTAACGCAGCGGAAGCGGTGGAAAATCGTATTTTCCGATTTCAAAACTTTTTCTCGGATTAATTAAATAAAAATATTTATTTAATATTCCAATAATCAAATTATGAAATAAAATTCAATAAATCATATTTAGGTGAATTTACCAAATTACCCTTACTTGGTATTTTTGTCCATTTTAGTCCGAAATTGATCAAATCAATTTTGAATGATTCTAAATCATTTTTAAGATGAAATTAGCATGTTCAAAACATCAAAACACCAAAAGCAACCAAATCCCCAAATTTCTTATTCTTGGCCGAGAGCCTCCAAAGGGGTGCCATTTGTGCACTTTGTCATTTCATGCTTCAAAACACATCAAGATGTAATCCAATCAACATGAAACTTTATATGCATCATATAAACATCCAAATACACAACATATATGAAAAGCCCCAAATTTTGAATTGGTCATGAACCCTAATTTTTCAATTTCCTCAAATTGGACAAATTAGACCAAATAGTTTAAATCAATTACTTTAATCATCATTCTTCCATCCAATCCAAGTCTCAACACAATGAAACAACTCAAGATCAAATCTAGGTCATTTAAGAGTGGGTCAATAACTCTATATTAGCAACATGGTTTCCAAAACCATAAAAGAAAGCTTACAACTACAATAGTCACAATCTTCTTTCATCACACATGCTCAACACTTCCATCAAAACTTCCATCAACAAAAACACAAAGAATAAAGAAATAAATAACCTAAGAACATCATATGTTAAAGCCTAGAACCTAAGGAACAATTTCCTTACTAATAGCAAGTTCAAGAAACTTACTAAAAATCCAAGTTTTTTTGATTTTTTATCTTTCTTTTCTCAAGTTTCCTTTGGCTTCTTCAATGGAGTTTCTTTTAGTAAAGTGTATTAGGTTAAAGTGTAAATGAAAAACAAAACAATATATACTTATTACAATAAGGCCTTGGCCGAATTTACCAAATGGAATAATAAGCAAATTTTGTTTTAATTTCATTTCAATTTCATTAAATCAACTTGCATAAATATCTTAAACACTTTATATATATTTATTTAAGTCAACAAAGGCAACTAATATCATTTACATAAAATATCCTAATGTAAGATATTTATATTTTAATTAATTTAATCATTTAACAATTAAATAATCAATTAATTAATCAAATACAAATATATTAAATATATGTATAATATTTACATTAAATATTAAAAAACATATATTCATTTAGGATATAAGTCAAATAACTCATTTTGACTATTAATTAATGTGTATTTAAATTAATCAAGTATTAAATATAAATACACAATATTAGGCAAATGACTATCTAGTCCCTTTAGCACGTATCTTGCGTTCAACCTTTAAACGACTTTATAAATAATCAATATTATTTATTAATGTTGCTCTAGTGCTCTACGAGTATGTTTCATTATTGAGACTCTCTAGATTCAAGTATATCCGTCACGAAATCTAATTTCGTGTCCATAATCTATCCACCCGTAGATTATGACGATCACGGATAATCTCGCAGAACCATCCAGGTCGAGGTCATGGCAAATGTATAATTCCTCTGTCACAGGTATCCGGATAAATCCCAGAGATACAGATGTAAACGTCAAATCTCTATGGGGATTATCCAGTCGACTACTCCATTAACAATCTCTAAAAGAATGTTTAGAACTAGCTTCTAAACTTTACCACGGGCCCATGGTTTTATCTGATTGCTAATCATATGGACTACCTATGCTCTGATACACAGAACTGACGGATCCTATCTTGATACACATAGGACACCCTGAGGATCTGTCTACACCCAACGAATAGACGGAGGTCTGATCTGAATAGATCGGTGACGTGACTGCCATCTAAGTGTAGAAGATGTCGCATGTGCCCATAATGGCATCTCGAGTCTAAGAATCACAAGTACTACTCAACCCGAGAAGATTCTTTTGACGCTAGTGTATCATCCATTAAGAATCTTTGGTGAGTCGTTCAGTGTTTATCCGCTATAAACACCTACACATCTATACTAGTCTCCAAAATTAATGGTTCATTGAGAAACCATTGGAATCATATATTCCAGTATACGACATGTACCGGTCTCAACGGGTTTACTTTACTGACCAAATAGTGCAAACCTTGACCAGGAACTATCTGAGAATGATAACGTCATGATACTTACTCAATGTCCGTTGCGACGCTTTTGCAACAGTACCATGACTAATCATTCTAAGGTTAATACGTCTTTACCATTTAATAAGATATATTATATTATAGAAACTGCATATATTATTCATAATAATATTGTTTTACAGAAGTATTCAAGAAATACAACCGGGAATTGGCGCTCTGAGCACCAACCCCAACAAGCTGGGCATTACCTACGTGGCCGAGACTACCAAAGATTTGATCTTATAGTCTCTGCCCGAATGCTGGGGCAGGTTCATTATGAACCAAGAGAAAAAACTCTTGAAGAGTTGATGGCTATGCTCTAGGAAGCGGAGCCAGAGCTTCTAAAATGGGCAAAGGCAAAATCGTCATTGTCATGGAAGACAAGTGACATATCCCAAGATGTCTGCCTAAACTGTGGAAAATGGAGTCACTGGAAGCGTGACTGCCGTATAGACAAGTCAGAACTGAAGGAAGTGAAGACGGGCAAGGCTCCGACTTTAGGTATGTTTGTTATAAACATGTCCACTACTAGTTTTAAAATTAGATTTTGATACTGGATGTGGTACATACATATGTACTGATATGCGGGATCTGCTGATTAGCAGGAGACTGGCTTCAGATGAGATCGACCTGTGAGTCAGAAATGGGACGAGAGTCGCTATTTTGGCCGTAGAAACCTAAGTTTTAGAACTGCCCTTGGGGTATATACTTAAATTAAGAGACTGTTTTAATGTACCTAGTTTGATTAAGAACATTATCTCTGTATTTAGTTTAACCAGTTGGGGGTATACCTATTGGGTTTCAATCAAGTCCCAATGATCATAAATCAAGCATAAAACGAGTTGAATACACATCAAATGAGGTACGGAAAAAACTCACATTGATTGGTTGGATGCTCCGAAGACAAAAAACTCACATGGAATTTTGATACTAGATGTGGTACATAAATATGTACTGATGTGCAGAATCTGCTGATTAGCAGGAGACTGACTTCATATGAGATCAACTTACGAGTCGGAAACGGGACGAGAGTCGCTGTTTTAATCGTAGAAACCTAAGTTTATGAACTACCCTTTGGGTATGTACCTAAATTAAGAAACTGTTATAATGTACCTAGTTTGACTAGAAACATTATCTCTATATCTAAGATTAACCTGTTGCGGGTATACCTTTATATTCTAGAACACTAAGTGTTTTATTTTATAAAGATGATATTGAGATAATCACATTAGATGTGAATAACAATATTTATATTTTGAATATAAATGAATCTCAAACATATAGCATGACAAACAAATAGCTCAAACTGAATTAATCAGATGAGACTTATTTGTGTCATTGTTGTCTGGGACACAGTAAAAAGACTCGTATATCCACACTTTCGAAGAGTGGATACTAGGATGGATTTGATTCTAATTCAAATGATGTCTACGAATCTAGTTTATTAGGCAAAGTGCCTAAAACACTTTTACTTGGTAAAAGTGCAAGTGCCACCGATCTGTTAGCCCTCGTTCATAGTGACGTAAGTGGGCCCATGTCTAGCTAGGCTAGAGGTGGATATGAATACTTTGTAACCTTTACGGATGTGGCATCGTGTTATGGTTATGTGTATCTTAATGAAACACAAGTCAGAAACTTTTAGAGTTTCAACTCGTAGTAGACAGACAGATCGGCTAAAGTATTAAAACATCACGATTGGACCGTGATGAAAATACTTAAGCAATAAGTTTCTCAATTACTTGAAAGAGTATAGTATTCTTTCAATGTGGACTCTTCACGAAACACCTTAATTTGACGGTGTGTCCGAACAGAGAAACCGAACCTTGTTGGACATAGTAAGGTTAATTATGAGTCGCTCTGAGCTACTATTTTCCTTCTAGGGATACGCATAAAACAGTGCAAAACTTATTTTGAATAAGGTTCCATGAAAATCTTTTTGACAGACTTCATATTAGATATGAACAGGAAAGAAACTGGGTTTCTCATTCCTGAAGATTTGGGAATGCTGGGCATATGTTTGGATGATACCAAACTAGAACCCAAAATGGATAAGTGCCTAATTTGTGGGTTATCCTAGGGTAGCCAAAGTATAGTACTTATACAACTCACAAGAGAACAATGTAATTGTTTCTCTCCATGCGGTTTTCCTAAGAGGAATACCTATATGCAGTGGTAAGTGGGAGGAAAGTAAAATTCGATTAAAATCGGAGTAATACTGTTCAAGGCACCGAATCCTTAATGGAACACAAACAGTTCATCAGGGATGAAACTATACCACAATCTTCGAATACACAAGGATTCGGTAAGTGGGAGGAAAGTAAAACTCGATGAAAATTGGAGTAATACTGTTCAAGGCACCGAATTCTTAATGGAACACAAACAGTTCATCAGGGATGAAACTATACCACAATCTTCGAATACACAAGAACCGCGTAAGTCAGAGAGAGTCAGAAAACAACCTAGGAGGTATAGGTTTCTGATCTCACCTCATGAAGATGTAAATCTTATTGAGGAACACGAACTGATTACGTGTGAGGAAGTGATACAAGGTATCGACTCCCTATTATGGCAAAGTGCCATGAAGTCCGAAATGGATTCCATCTAAACAACCATGTTTGGACACTGGTTGATGTACTTGAAGGCATTGTGCATATCGGTAATATATGAGTCTTCAAGGAAGACAAACATGGATGGCAACATACAAACGTACAAAGCTAGGCTTGTAGCGAAAAGGTATTGTTAACAACATTGTGTCAATTACCATAAAACATTTTATCCGTTGCCATGATTAAATCCATTTGATAATGCTTGCTAATGCTGCAAGTTTCATTTATGAAATATGGCAGCTGGACGTCAAAAACTGCCTTCCTTAAAAGGAAACCTTTTGGAGGATGTTTACGACATCCTGACGGTTTTGTCGTAACTAAACAAGCAAACAAGGTTTGCAAGTTAAATTGATCCATTTATGGATTGAAGCAAGCATTACGTCCTTGGAACTAACGTTTTGATAAGATCATAATGGTATATGATTTAATTCAAAACGAATATGATTCTTGTGTATATAAAGAGGTTAGTGGGAGCGCACTAACAGTGATTGTCCTAAATAATGATGATATATCATTTCTTGGAAATGATATTCCCATAATGCAATCGGTAAAAGCTTGGCTTTCATGAAAATTCTCCGAAGACTACTTGGGAGAGACAACCTTTATTCTAGGAATAAGGATCTACTAGGATAGATATAAAATTTTTGGTGCTCTCCGAGGACTCGTACATTGAAAGAAATGTATTCGACCTGGTGTCTCATATGCTTTGAGCATATGGAGTCACAATCAGGCCAATCCAAGTGATAGTCACTGGATTGATGTTAAGGACATCCTTAAGTATCTTAGATGAACTAAGGATGCTTTCTTAAGCTATGGAGGAGGAGAACTTGAAGTGACTGGGTTCACCGTTGCAAGTTTCCAAACAGACAAAAATGACTATAAGTCGTAATAAGGGTACTATAGAGTTTGAATAACGGAACAGTAAGCTGGAAATCTTCCAAGCTAGATATTGTTGCCGAATAAACAACAAAAGCGGAATATTGCTGCAGCTGAGGTATCAAAAGAAGCGATTTGGAAGATTTCCTAATCAGATTATGAGTAGTTCTGTTAGTAGCTGAGCTAGGCTACAACACAGGCTAAAGAATTAACGGTCTCATCTACGATCCAAGTATATACTTCAACTATTCATCTGATTCGTTCGGATCATACATCGTGGCGATGTGATGATCGAATAAATCGCATCAGATGATAACCTTGCAAATCCGCTGACGTAAG
Organism: Zanthoxylum bungeanum; assembly: GCA_019454045.1. Lineage (NCBI taxonomy): Eukaryota > Viridiplantae > Streptophyta > Magnoliopsida > Sapindales > Rutaceae > Zanthoxylum > Zanthoxylum bungeanum. Next base: position 17,643 of record SKCR01032889.1, read on the forward strand.
CAGTTTCTCAGCAGAAGTTTGAGCGACCCGTACATAGTTCAAGTGTATGACACTTGAGTGATTGGCTATAGGCCAAGTGGGAGATTGTTGGACAATTATGACCCATAGCATCACAATTTTGTAATGGACATGATGTTCTTGTACAAAATTAACTATGTGACAAAGGAAATTGCTCTTTTATCATTTGTAATTGGATTACTTAGATATATAAATGATAAAAGTCCATATGATTAGTACCGGGTTAATAAGATATGAGACAGTATTAATCCACAAAAGGTTTAATCATTAAATATCCCTAGTCGTAGTATTATCAAGACTGGACATTGATAATGCGGAATAGGCTAGTATTGCACTTGTGCGCGTTATGGAAGCGTAACGACATAGTTCTTATATATTTGGGTATTGGATACTCATGCAAGTGCAATAAGAGGTTCTGTTTAACGATGGTACGGAAACAGCTTCGCTCTGGATAGACCCCTTGAAGTCTCATTGGTAGTATGACTATGTGTCTATGGGAGGTTAGGTGTATTTGGTCTTAACCTGAGACTTGCATCGCTAATACTTGCGACAATCAGTATACTTTGGTTTTGGTCGTCCAGGGCTTTAACAGGTTATGTGTACGCCTCTTCTGGGTATATTGAGATTCGTAGTGTATTGGGTGTGATGTCAAGATGGAAGTATCACTCCAGTCATATGGAGATGATGATCACGCAGGATACGGAACTAGTACTCCTTAGTACTGCAGTCATCAGGATAATACGACTAGGTCATGATTATCCGATTATAGAGACTAGTTACCAGAGATCCGATATATGCTTCGTACGGGACAGACACAATTCCAGCCCCAGGCCTTACATGTGACATCCGATACTGGATCGCTATACGCAATACTATGTATACTACATCTGATACATATTATATATTCCTTTAAGAATATTTCTGGAGAATTGGGTAGGCACGGTGCTTTGCTAGAAGCCAACCATGTCTTGTAAATTGGTAAGAACGTGGTATTGGGTACGCACGTGTTCGGATAGTCTGATAACCGGATTTACTGCCAACATATCCAGGGATCTCTTGGGCCACTTCCTGAAGATTCACCGATGACATTTGACTCGAACAGAATTAATTTAGGATTAATTATGAGAGCGAGAAAATTAATCTGGGATTAATTACGGCAAAAATTAATCTGGGATTAATTATCAGAGAAATAATTAATCTAGGATTAATTGCGTCGAGAATTTATCTGGGATTAAATTCATCGAGAGGAAAGAACGCGATTAGTTTGGAATTAATCGGCAAAATGAATTTAATAGTGAAATTAGATTTTACTATTTAACTAATTGGGCTAAAATAATATATTAGATATATTAATTGAAATTGGATTTCAATGCGGAATTAAATTGGATTTTAATTCTAGCGAACGAATTAATTTAAAATTAATTCGCAAGTGACTTTCGTAATAATTTTGTAAGGCATTATTATTTAATTAAATTAGATTTAATTTCGTCGCGACGGAAAATTTGTTAAATCAGATTAAACGAAACCAGCCCAAAGTGTGTTGTGTGAACCAACTTGAATTTTAAATTCAAATTGGGTGGGACCCACAACTTACATCACATGTCACAAGGTGATGGAAGTAGTTGGAAATATTAATGGTTAGACTTTAATTACTCAACACAACTTTTGGAACACAATACACTTTTTAAGTTTTGGAAACTAAAAGGAACTATTCATTCTCTCCTCCAAAACCCAAAATGACGTGAGCTCTTCTCTCTTCCCATGGAATTTTATTGTAAAATTTCTACTTGCTAGCACATTAATGAGTCAAAGAAGGTGATAGGGAAACTCACCTTAGGTTGGAATCACTCAAAGAAGGCTTGGAACTTCCAACAAACATACAAAAGTCTTGAAACTCATCCGATCAATGTAAGTCTTCCGCAACTTATTTTTGATTTATTCACAAACAAATCACTCTTAGAGATCCTTGGCATGTTCTAGGAACACTTATATTATGGACACATAATTTGATTCTGTGACGGATAAACCTAAACTTAGAGAGTCCCACAATATGAAGTGTACTCGTTGAGCACTTGGGCAACACGTTATGAATAATAAAGATTATTCCTAATACTTTATCGGATTAAATGAGTTAATTTAAATCGTTTAAAGGTTAAACGAAAAATAAATGCATAAGGGGCATTTCGGTCATTTCCTAATTAATGTGTATTTGTATTTAATATATGATTTTATTAAATACACATTAATTAATTGTCAAAATGACATATTTGACACATATCATTAATATATGTATTTGGATTATTTAAAGTAAATATAATAAATATATTTAGATATTTGTATTTAAGTAATTATTTAATTATTTAATTGTTAAATAATTAATTTAATTGAAATATAAAATATCTAAGTTGATATTTAAATTTGGAAATGATTAAAGTGTAAATGTTTGAGTTTTACATTTATGGAAAAAGGTTATCAAATTGGATTTTATTTCTTTATTTTGTTTGAAAAATTGGAAAATATATTTTTCCTTATTTTCTTATTAATTTCGGCCATAGCCTTAGCATATATAAGGGTTTTATTTTTTATTTGCTTCCATTAGGTTAAGCCTCCAAAAATGCACAAAATAAAGGTTGAGAGAAAAAAGAGAAGTGCTAAGAAGAAAATCAAAGAAAACTTGAAGATTAGTAAGTAATTTCATATTTTCTTTAGATAGAAAAATATTTCTATTGTTCTTAACTTTTACATATGATGTTCACATATTTTTCTACCCTCTTTATTTTGTGTTGAGAAGTTTGGAAGCTTGAATGAAGCATATATGCATGTATGATAATTAAAGTACGCTTGTTAATGGTTAACAAGCACACTTTTGGTCATTTGATAACTTGGTTGCCATTCTAGAGTGTTATGACCACTCTTGTAACTCCTATAATTGTTCTTAAGTTTTTCATTGGTGGAGACTTTGATTGGTGTTCATATTAATATGATTAATATTGAGAAAATTGGATTTAAAGCATGAAAAATGATATTTTTGGCACCCAAATCAGATCTGGAAATCCTGGAAAATTTTTGATGAAAAATATATTATTTAAATGTATTGGATGTGTATTGGGCATTGCGATAATTGCCGGAAATTATTTCATATTGAAAATATGCAAAAATGGTGAAAAACGGCGTTACCGGGTGAGTTTCGGGCTTACCGGGTGACGGCTGTCCAAACGGTAAATTGGTCACTGTTCGAGCAGCCCATGAACTGTCCAAGTACTATTCGGGCTGACCTGGGCAGCCCCCATGTGTATTGGTTGGTCGGTTCGGACAAAAATATGTTTTATGCTAATTTACGGAAAAATATTTTCGTAAAAGTTTCGTGGTATTTCTAAATTAATTATGTCGTTATTTGATATCAAATAAATATACTTAGGTGAAATATGAATGAATTATTCATATGGGATATTGAATAATTTATTCGGTAAGTTTAAAATTTTTAAAGAAGATAAGGTAATCAAGAAAGTGTTCAAGATGAAAATCAAGAGAGATGAAATATAATGTATAGAGGCTCTCTAAATTATGTTTCTTCCCTGGGTAAAGTGGGTATGTGTTTGTTTAAATATGTAGGGTAAAGATAGGGTTTTTGTTAGGGTTGGTGCTCGGAGCTCCAATCCGGATCGTATTTATGTCCGATTCATGTATACGAGCAATAACTTTTTCCATAATATTACTTATTAATGGTTGCACCTTTTGTCTTTTATTATATATATTCGATCTAACACATTAGATTGAAACTAAATCATGTTTAGTGATATATATATTAGACAAAGACCCGATAATATATAATGTAGTGCACAATTACAACGTAGCTTGTAATTGATATTGGGAAGTGTCACTACTAGAGATATATTATGAAATAAAGTTCCTGGTCAAGATTTACTGACACGGATCGGTTAGTAAGATCTGCTGAGACTAGTACATGTCGTATATCGGACTTGGTCCGATGGTTTGTCCCAATAAACCATGAGTCTCGGGAGACTCGTATAGACGTGTATGTGTTTATTTTATAAACACTGAACGACTAACTGAAGATTACCTAATAGATGGCACACCAACGTCAATAGGAATCTTCTCGGATTGAGTAGCATAATGATTCTTTGACTTGAGATACCACTGTGGATATATGAGTTATCCTCCACACCTAGATAGCAGTCATGTCACCGATCTATTAAGATCAGACCTCCGCATGTTCGTTGGGTGTGGACTCATGCTCATGATATCCTGTGTGTATCAAGATAGGATCTGTCAGTACTGTGTACAGGGCATAAGTATTCATTATATGATTAGCAATATGTTAAATCCATAACCGTGGTATACTTCGGAAGTAAGTTCCGAGTGTTACTTAGAAGATTGCTAATAGGTACGTTGACAGGATTATACCTATAGAGATTTGACGTTTATATCTATATCTCTGGAATAATTTGAATACTTGTGACAGACGGATTATACATATGCAATGACCTCGACCTGTATGATTCAGCGAGTTTATCTGTGGTCGTATCAATTTATGGGTGGGTGAATTATTGACACGAAATTGGATTTCTTGACGGATATGCCTGAATCTAGAGAGTCTCACTAATGAAATATACTCGTAGAGCACTATGGCAACTTTTATGAATAATGGAGATTATTTATAAATCGTTTAACCGTTAATGAAAAATACATGCAAATTGACCTAATGGTCATTTTGTAATTAATACGTATATGTATTTAATATTTGATATTATTAAATACACATTAATTAATTATCAAATTATGAAATTTGACATATATCATTAATATTTGTATTTGAGATATTTAATGTAAATATAATACATATATTTAAGATATTTGTATTTAATTATTTAATTGTTAAATAATTAAATGAATTGAAAAATAAATATCTTTGTCAAGATTAAAGTTAGGAAATGGCATGATTTGGTTGGTTCACTTGTTGATTCACTTTTTGATAAAGGTTATCAAATAGAACAAGTAAACTTTAACAAATCAAATTGAAATAAAAATTAAATATTTGATATTTATTTATTCAACATTTTCGGCCATAGCAAAAATGGAATATAAATTGTTTTTTTTTTCATTTTTGTTACACAACACAAGTTACCAACTATTTACCAAGTAAAGTTTGAGAGAAAGTTGAAGAACAAAAGGAAAAAGAGTGGGAAAATTTTGATTTTGTAAGTATTTTCTTATTTTATTCAACATGAAAATTATTTCTATATTTCTAAGCTTCAATATGTGTTACTTAGAATTTTCTCTACTCTTTACTTATGTAAATTAATTGATTGGAAACTTGTTGGATTGATGTTGCATGTGCGTATGAACTAAGTATGCTTATAAACGGTTATTAAGCATTCTTTTGATTAATTAGTAATCATGTTGTCATTCTAGAGTTTTAAGGCCACTCATTTATGACCTAGAATTTTTCTTGAGTTATTTCAAGTGGTGAGACTTGTTTGGTGTGTTAAAGAATTGATTAAAGTATTAAATTTAATCAATTTAGTGTAAATTGACCAATTAGACTTATTTGTGAAATTAGGGTTCTTAACCTATTCCACTTTTTGGGCTTTTCATATATGTGATATATTATGCTGTGTATATGCTGCATATCAAATTTGGGATTGATTGGATTTGATCTTGACTTGTTTTAAACAAGATTCGACTAAATTACAAAATTGGAAAACCTTAAGGGGCTCTCGGTAATTTTGTCTTTCAGTGGGGATTTTGTTACAATTTGTATTTTGATGTGTTGGACATGTTGAAAATCATTTTAGAATTGATTTGGAATCATCCAAAATTATATTTGACAATTTCAGGACTAAAATGAAAAAAAAAATGCAAAATTTAGGGGTCAAACGGTAATTTTCAAGAAATATAATTTCTTGGGTAAAATTTCAGTTTTTAAGTGTTGGGTAATTAAAATAAATAAGTTTATTTTAATTATCCAAGAAAAATAATTATCGGAAATTATTTCGGAGTAAAATTACGCGAAAACGGCGAAAAACGGCGTTACCAGGTAACAGCTGCCCAAACAGTGAACTGGTCACTGTTCGGGCAGTCCATGAACTGTCCAAGTATTTTTGGGGCTGACATGGGCAGTCTCCATGTGCATTGGTCACTTTTAGAGAGTCTCACTAATGAAATATACTCGTAGAGCACTGGGGCAACTTTTATGAATATTACTGATTATTTATAAATCGTTTAACGGTAAACGAAAGATACATGCATAAGGGGCTTTTTGGTCATTTCCTAATTAATTTGTATTTGTATTTAATACTTGATTTTATTAAATACACATTAATTAATTTTCAAATAATAATATTTGACATATATCATTAATATATGTATTTGGATTATTTAAAGTAAATATAATATATATATTTGGATATTTATATTTATACAATTATTTAATTGTTAAATAATTAAAGTAATTAAAATATAAAATATCTAAGTTGATATTTAATAAAGGAAACGATTAAAGTGTATAAGTTTGACTTTTACATTAAATGAAATGGTTATCAAAATGATTTTTGCTTCTTTAATTGTTAAAAATGCAAAATATCTTTTTACACTTTTTCTTGAAAATTTCGGCCCTTAACCCTAGTATATAAAAGTTTTTTTTTTCATTTTGCTTCACTTTTGAAGTCTCCAAATAGAACACAAACAAAGAGAGTTGAGAGAAAAAGTTTGAAGCCAAGAAGTTAACCAAGGAAGAAATTGAATTTTAGTAAGTATTTTCAACTTCCTATTAGAAGAAAAATTGTTTCTTTTGTTCTTGGCTACAACATATATTGTTTTCAAGTTTTTCTACTCTCTTATGTTTGTGTTATGATGTTTGGAAACATGAATGAAAGATGTATACATGTATGATTAAAAAAAGTATGCTTATAAATGGTGCATGAGCACATTTTTGATCATTTGATGACCTTGTTACCATTCTAGAGTTGTTAGGCCACTCATTGATGACCTATAATTATTCTTGAGTTGTTTGAAAGTGATGAGACTTGTTTGGTGTGTTAAAGAATTGATTAAAGTGTTGAATTTATTCAATTTAGTGTAAATTGATCAATTGGAGTAATTTGAGAAATTAGGGTTCTTAACCTATTCCAATTTTGAGGTTTTTCATATATGCGATGTATTATGATGTATATATGATATATATTCAATTTGGGATAGATTGGATTTGATCTTGACTTTTTTTGAATAAGATTGGACTAAATTGTAAAATTTAGAAACATTTATGGTGTTCACGGTAATTTTGGAATTTAGTGGGTTTTTTGTTGTAATTTATATTTTGATGTGTTGGACATGTTGAAAATCATTTTAGAACTCATTTGGAATCATCCAAATTTGTATTTGACAAATTAAGACTAAAATGATCAAAATGTAAAGTATTGGGATCTCATGGTAATTATGAGAAAAATCTGATTTTTTGATAAAAATCAGTTTTTGAGTATTGTGTAATTAGAATAAATTAGTTTATTTTAATTGCCCAAGAAAAATAATTACCGAAAATTATTTTGGACTGAAATTACGCGAAAACGATGAAAAATGGCGTACCTTGTAACAGCTGCCCAAACAGTGAACTGGTCATTGTTTGGGCAGTCCACGAACTGTCCAAATATTTTTGGGTCTGACCTGGGCAGTCCCCATGTGCATTGGTTGGTCGGTTCAGTCGGAAACATTTTTTATGCTATTTTGCGGAAAAATATTTTCGTAAATGTTTCGCGGAGTTTCTAAATTATTTATGTCGTTATTTGATATCGAATAAATATGTTTAGGTAAAATATGAATGAATTATTAATATTGGATATTAAATAATTTATTCGTAAGTTTAAAAATTTTAAACTACAATTTCACTCGAACCGCACTTCTTCCACTGCGCCGCCCTGATAAAATCCCAATATTTTTCTCATGTAAAACTGCCTTAAAAAGCATCCAAAATAACCCATTTAAGTATGGGCGTTCGATCACCCCTCAAACATGCCTCAAACGCAAAGTTTCTGCCTCCGGGCATTAGAATGCTCAGACAAACACAACGCGAACGCATGTCACATTTTTGATGTGCAATTTAAAATGCTTGTAACTTTCTCGTCCCTTGCCAAATCATGCGTTCTTTATATATACACGATCATCTTCGAGTTTACTTTCTAATAAAACTGAACTCATATCATTTGGAGCTATAAATCTTCTGGAATGTCCAAAAGAGTGAACATCATATTAATATCTTCATCTGATGTTGCCCAAATATTTGTCCAATTGCTCCGAGATCTTCAAGACTCATTACTATAGGAACCACTTTCCTAACGCAGCGGAAACACGTTAGGCACCCGGGATCGGACTAGAAAAAATTTCCAGCCTTTATCTCTGAATAGCCGAATGTTACCAACACCAAGACTGAAATTTTGCTTCTATTTTGGAGAAAATTTCATCCCCGGAACAACCCTGAACAACAGTGAAATATTGGACTGTTTTAGACCTGAAATAGCGATCAGCTCACGGCCCAAATAACCCCTTATGTGCGTGAACTGCTGTAGTATTTCAGGTCTGATTTTTCAAAGAAAAACAGCCCCAAGACAACCTAAAACTCTCCAAAAGGTTCCCCAAAAGTTCTGGATTAAAACAAAACAAATCGAGCCTTGATTTCACCAAACTATGTTTATGCCCAATAAAACAATGTCGAGGTTGCGAGTTAAGAAATACCTATAATTTATACATTTTATCAATATAAATAAAATATACATGCTCGATAACATTAATAATTTAAATAAAAACGTGACTGAAATACCACACGGGGCCACATAATTCAGCTCCCAATATTAGAGCTGTAAACAAATAATGTGCCAAATATGGCCACATAATCGGTCACCTCAAATATGAGCGGTGAATAATCAACGTGCCACAACGTGACTGATGAGCGGAAAATATATCAATATTTACCGCCCCTTTTACTTAATATTTTGTTTAGTTTCTCGGGTTTGATGAACGTTTTGATGTGTTTTAGTTTATTTTGCAGATAAAATAATATTGGGACATAATGAAATCATTTTAGGACGAAATGTGGTCAAATAAGGGCAAAAATTGGACTTGACATATTAATTTTGGAGATTGGAAACTTGAAAGGGCGTTTTAACGAAGTGCAGTTTTGGAAATTCTAATTTTGCGCATCTATCGTATTTTGGGTATAACGTTTTACTCCGATATCGGATTAAGCTGATTCAAGTTACAGATTAAAGAAGAATCAAAGATCTACAACTTTGAAAGACAAAATAATTTCTAATTCTGAAGATTTCATGCCCGAAATTGATGAACCATCCAGAAGTGTGTTGTGTGTAATTTTTAAAGTCATTTTCAAAGCAAAAAATAAATTAATAAATAAATAATAAAAATTATCAAATCACCACCAAACATGATAAGAAATTAGTGGAGCAATTAATAATGTATTTGGTGGAGCAATTAGTGGAGCAATTAGTGGAGCAATTAATAATTGATTTGGTGGATGATTTGATGGAGGCAAAATTTATCAAATCACCACCAAACATGATAAGCAATTAGTGGAGCAATTAATAATGGATTTGGTGGAGCAATTAGTGGAGCAATTAGTGAAGCAATTAATAATTGATTTGGTAGATGATTTGATGGAGGCAAAATTTTGCCTATAGATACCAAGCCATTTCATTTGTAAAATTCATACTTTCTTCTAAGGAATTCCTTAAGAATACTAAGAAGATTGTATCTTGTTTGTTTATTTACAGCTTTCAGTAATTAATTTCCGCTTTCGCACTTTCTTTTCTTTACTTTTCAGTTTTTACTTTCCGCAATTACTTTTACGCACAGTACTTTTCTTTCTTTAATTTTCAGTTTTTACTTTTCAGTAATGAGGAGGTAACTCCCATTTGCTGGGGTAAAAGGTAAAACTTTTATTACTAATATTTAGATTAATCTCCCTTAATTATAATATATAAACTAGTTAAAACCTGACTTAACGAGGATACCGCCATATTGGTCGGTTGGTAATTATTTAAATTGGTTTTAACCTGACTAAACTGGATACCGCCTGATTGGTCGGTTGGTAATTAATTATTAATTTGACTTAATCTGGATACCGCCTATATGGCTGGTTGGTAATTATCATGCAAAGTTAATATATTATATTAAGGGAGATATCTAAAATAGAAGTAATAAAAGTGGATCCTTTTACCTCAGCATTTTCTTTTATTGTACTTTTACTTTATTTACTTTTCAGCAATTTACTTTCAGCAATTTACTTTCAGTATTTACTTTTCAGTAATTTACTTTCAGCATTTACTTTTCAGCATTTAATTTTCAGTATTTAATTTCAGCATTTACTTTCTGTCATTTACTTTTCAGCAATTTACTTTTCACCATTTTACTTTATGTCTTTTATTTTATTTAAGTTTTTACTAGCCATAGTTATGTGTTAGTTATCTGGGGTTGTGATGAATTCTAATATCACCGGTTTATAAGGGGTTATTTTATAGTTTGGGTAATTTAAAGGTTTACTTATTAAGTCTTAAGCTTAATGCTTATTGTTGTCTGATCACCAATAAGATTGATGTGGTAAATCTAAAATGAACTAGACATAGGGATTTTAGGTTTCAGCCTTAGACTTAATAGCCCATGATCTTCCTTGAGGATAGATAACCCTTTAATAAATTTCCTTACAGGATAGACATATACCTGTCGGGCCGGGGTAGCCATAATTGGAACTTAAACTTAATGAATCCAGATAATTTGGTTGACATAGACATATGGTTCAATTGGGTTAACTGGGTATTTGCGTCTGACCATCGACAAAGGCTTTTGCATAATTTCGTGTTCCAGGTTAGTAAACTGATTTATTACACAAACATTAAATAATCACTTCATCTTTTAAAAGATATTAGAATGATTCACAACCCTAGATCTTTGAGTCTTTTGTTATTTTCCTTAGTATTTTCTTTTGTTTATTTTATTTATTTTAAATTAAGGAAAACCACATTCAACCACGAAGAGCTCCTCATGAACAAATGCCATAACGGGGCAATATAATATCCAAGATGTGTGCCACAACTGGGTTCCACATATATCAATTTTTAATACATCTAATTTTAATATTTTTACCGATTCAAGTCCTATCCAATTTATATTATACTACCATACAAATATTTATAAAATAAAATATTAAAGTCATAATGGTCACGTCGTGCCGACCAACGCGCCATTTCATATTGCCATAAAACATGACTAATATTAAAATATTTTTCACATTATTTTCATAGGCATAAAATAATGATATAAATATATAAATAATCTAAAATGCAATCAAGATGAGTATTGAATCCCTACCTCAACCCCACGCTCGAAGCATGAAACTGGTTTCACAACGATGCTCAACGCGTTTAGAGTGATTAGTTGTGGAATAGTTCAAAAGTGTCGCAAATGAAAGTGAGTTATACTATAACAGTTGTATTTTTAAAATATTCCTGATCAAGATTTATATTATTGGTCTGTAGTAAACCCATAGAGACTGGTATCTGTCGTATATTGAGATATATGATTCCAATAGTTTATCTCAATGAGCTATGAGTCTAAGGGAGACTCATATAGACATATAGGTATTCATGGTAGATGAATACTAGACGACTCACCAAATATTCCTAATAGATGGTACATTGACGTCAATAAGATATCTTCCGAGTCGAGTAGCATATGTGGTCGTTCGACTTAAGCTACCATAATGGATATATGAGTTATCATCTATAATTTGATATTTGTCACATCAATAATCTTTTTAGATTAGACCTCTACCTATTCATTGGGTGTAGACCGATACTCATGATATCTGATGATGTATCCAGAGAAGATCTATCAGTCCTGTGTATAGGATATATGTATTCTTCATGAATTTATGATCTATTAAATCCATGACTGTGGAACATTGTGGAAATGAGTTTCAAGTGTTATTGAAAGGTCACGAATTATATTTTGAATGTTGACAATATTATACCTTAGAGGATTTGACGTTTATATTTATATCCCCGGTATAATATGGTAGCATATGACGAAGTGATTATACGTATGTAAGGACCTCGACTTGTATAGTTCAAAGAGATTATATGTGGTCGTCATAATTTATGAGTAGTTGAATTATGGACACAAAATAAGATTTCGTGACGGATAAATCTGAACATAAAGAGTCCCACAATATGTTGTGTACTCGTTGAGTATTTGGGTAATTGATTATGAATAATATAGATTATTCATAATATATATTCAGATTAAGTGAGTTAATTCGAATTGTTTAACAGTTAGACGAAAATACACAAGCCAGGGTATGGGTATTTTGGTTATTTTTATATTTTAATGTGTATTTATATTTGATATATAATTAGATTCGATACACATTCATTAGCAAATGGTGGTTTAACACATGTCAGGCTTAGGTGTTATTTATCATTTAATATAAATGATAAATATAAACATATATTTTATAAGTGTAAAATTATAATTTTATTTATAATATATTATATGCAATATATGAGGAAAAAAATTAAGCCAAATGTTAGGCTTAATTACCAAGTGTTTTATATGATATTTTTTTGAAATGAAAATGACCAAACTACCCCCAAATTTGGCCAAGCTAGTATAAAATAAAATTATTTTTCTTTACTTTATTTTGTTAGATAACCCTAGATTCTCAAAGCTTCCAAGATACACCAAAAGAGAGAAAATTCAAGTAAGAACAAATTTGAAGAAAAGTTGAAGATTAAAGTAATATTTAATTGTTCTTTAATTTGTGTGCAGAAGCCTGCTCAGGCTTACTTACTTCACCTGACCGAAAAAGAAAAAAACATCAGTGGACTGAACTTTGGGAAAAATACTTCCTTTTCGCATCTCCTTTTGCGGACGACTTTTTAGTTTTCTCCAAGGCAAATATCAAAGGCTGCCAGGGGCAGAAAACTTTGTTTAATTGTTATGCGGCTGCCTCGGGACATATTTTCAACTTTCAAAATTCTTCAATTTTCTTCAGCCCTAATACTAATCCAGAAAACTACCACTACTATTAAGATCTGCTAGGGCTTAGCTCAGCCTCGTGCCATGAGAAATATCTTGGGCTACTTTCGATGGTTAGTAGGAATAAAAAAACTATGTTCGCGGATATCAAGCAAAAGATGTTGGGAAAAATCAACAATTGGCATTCTAAATGGTTTTTCTGTGAGGGTAAACAAGTGTTAATTAAATCGGTGGCCCAAGCACTACCATCCTATGCCATGAGTGTGTTCAAGATACCTACTGGTTTGTGTGTGGAGATTCAAAGAAGCCTTAATGCCTTAATGCCATCGGACACAGGGAGGAAGATACATTAGGCTAGCTGGGATAGAATTTGCAGAGCAATGAAGGATAAAGGAATTAGGTTTAGGAATTTTGAAGGTTTTAATGAAGCTTTGGTTGCAAAGCAAGGGTGGAGGCTTATTCAAAACCCAAATTCTATGTGGTTGCGGTGATTTTGAAGGTTAGGTATTTCAAAAAGTCAAACTTTTTTATTGCAGAGTTGGGCTACAACCCTTCTTATATTTGGAGGAGCATCTTGTGGGGAGGAAAATTTTGAAGAAAGACATTAGGTGGAATTGGAAATGGAGAAAAAGTATCGGATTATGATAACAATTGGCTCCCTCGTCCTAATATGCCAAGGTCGGTGCTCTGTTAGAACTCTTCCTAGCAGTACTAAGGTCAAGTATTTAATTGATAATGGTTGGTGGAAGGTAGATTTCATTCGGCAACACTTCAACAAAGAGGATGCAAGCACAATATTATCCATTCCCCTTCCTAGTAGCATGACCGAGGATAAGACCTGCTGGAATCTGGACAAATGAGGTTTTTTCTTAGTCAAATCAGCCTGCCATGTCTATCGGAATATCATAAGCCACTCAGCAGCCTCATGCTCCTCAACCAATCAAAACTTATGGAAAAAGAATACAGACATTGGATATTCCCTAGAAGTTCAAAATCTTTCCATGGAAGGGCATTATGGGTTGGCTCCCAACAGCCCATAATCTCAAAAAGAAACAGATTCTCAGCTCGAACTATTGTCAAAGATACAAAGGAGCCATAGAAACCTCAAACCACAAACTCTTTCTGTGTAAGGCGGATAAGTACAGTTGGTTACTTTCTGATTTTTGGCAGATTGTAGATGAGGCGAAGCTGTCTTTTAGTGATATTGATCGGTGGTAAACAAACACGTTATTGTAGGACACAGAACTGGACGACGCAGTTCTAGGCTCGCGGCCTAGTTGGGAGTACGAAATAACATGGAGTCGCCACCCGGTGTGAACCGGGACAAAGATTTAAGGCCGCACTCACCCCTCGCAAGGGAAGACCTCAAACCGTTGGGTTCGGAATGGTCCCTTACTTATGTCACTTGTGATGATATGATTTGTGCAATAAACTACCCTACCCGAATCTATTCAACATTCATGCTCAAGGGTAACCTACGCCTAAGTCCGCATGCATAATAATAACAATGAGAACCTATATCTAAGTCGCATACTTCAAAGTAAGTTGTTGTAGGCATTGCATTTTCGTATACCGAACCCGATGAGGAGTCTTATAAGGAGGCACCGCCTTTTAGTTAGTCGTGGAGTTCGCGGAAAATGGCCGAAGAAAGGTTAAGTCAAGAGATAATACGTTTCGGAATTAATTTGCTAAGTTCGCTCAGAGTTTTCTTGCTGAATGTTCGTTTCAAAGTGTATCTACAACCCAAAAATCACCTCAAACCCCTCTAAGCCCACCTAAGCACCTAAACCCACATCCAAAGCCCATGAAACCAAAATAGATCAAACACCAAGCCCACCACCCATGAGGCCCACGACCATGACACCAAAATTCACCCTTCTTGCACTATTCAAACATGATTTATCCTTCCACCAATTTACTTTACACCTTTGATCTCACCTTTTACCTTGACACCTAATTTCCAAGGCATTATTAGATCAACCCCACATCATTTAGCCATCAAGCCCCACGCCCATCACAATCCCCTCTCATTTTCTTCATTTTCCATCACCTTTTTTTGAATTTTCAACAAGGATCACAATTATACATTACCTTCCTTCCACTCCCAAACAAAACTTGTAATTTCATTTCCTTTCCTTTCAACCTTTATTGAATTTTCAACAAAGGATCACAATTATACATTACCTTCCTTCCATTTCCAAACAAAACTTGTCATTTCATTTCCTTTCCTTTCAACCTTTATTGAATTTTCAACAAAGGATCACAATTATACATTACCTTCCTTCCATTTCCAAACAAAACTTGTCATCAAATTGATTACCTTTCATTATCACTTGCCAATCTCATTAATGCCCTCCATTTGCCTATTTAAACCTTCATTTTTCTGCCTTGGAAAAAAGGATACACATCAAGAAAAGATTAAGCATTTTAGAAGATCAAAACAACCCTCTATCCTCTCCACACATTCACGCCTAAGCCCCTTTCACTGCCCTCCATTGCCGAATTTTAGCCACCATTCACAGCCCTAAAACACACCAAAATAAGCCTCAAATAAAGCCCTAAAGTCGCACTAAACACTCTCCAAACACAGCCCCATTCGCAGCCCCAAAACAGTCCCCAAAAACCCCCCACTGCACCTTGAACTGACGCATCTTCACCTTCTGTTCTGGTCAGTTTTGGCTGCGACTTTAGCCAGCAAAACAGCCTAAAATCACCTCCATTTTCCTCCTCAAACCAGTACACAAGTTGCCTCATCAAACCCTCATCATTCACACCCAAACAGCAGCTCATTACACTCAAAACAGTGACCAAATTCACCAAAACAGTGAGCAAAACACTGAACTCGAAATCCTTTGAGGAACCAAGCAAACGGCCATCCAATACCCCTCCAAATCCACCAAAACAAACTTATATTCATCACCAACCAGTGGGCAAAGCACGAAGACTTGGAACACAGCGAAGTGGACTCAAAACAGCGAGCGAAGTGGCAAAACAGTGAGCGAAACACTGCAACAGCGAACCGGTGCGATCGTGGCAACTTAGCCTTTCCGACGGCCGTGTAACGTGTCTCCGAGCAACGACAAAAAAAGGTTAGACCTGAGGGTTTATAATACAAAATTTTCTCACATAAAATAATAATTTAAAAATGTATTTTATGGTATTTTAGCATGAGTAGTTAACTTGGCATGTTGTTGGAATTGGCTCACATGAAATAATGACTTAAAAATGGTTATTTAAGCATGTTATTAGAATTAGTTTACATGAAATGATGAATTAGTGTATGATGTGATTTTGGGGTGAATGAAATATGTGTTATTTCTTGTGGTATATCGGATGGAAACTCGGACATAAATTCCGTAGCCGAATCTGAATGGACGGTAGTGCGGTTTGTACTCGGGATACAATTCCACGTACCACTCGAAAGACACACGTATTTTCTTTTATCCAAACTTGTGTTTGAGCATGATTAATTGTTTAGTATGATATTTATTTTTCTATGCATAATTAGGATGTTTAATATGTTATAGTTTTATGCATGATTAATTGGTTGTTTCTAAGCATGATGTAGTCGTTTAGCATGATATTTATTTTCCTATGCATGATTAGGTTGTTTAACATGATGTTGTTTTATGCATGATTATAGATTGTTCTTGAGCATGTTGTGTAGACTTGGTTAATATTGCACAAATCCATTTATTACAAATGACATAAGTAAGGGACCATTCAGAACCCAACGGTTTGAGGTCTTCCCTTGCGAGGGGTGAGTGCGGCCTTAAATCTCATTTTCCCGTTCACACCGGGTGGCGACTCCATGTTATTTCGAAATCCCGACCGGGCCGCGAGCCCGGAACAGCGTCGTCCAGTTCCTGTTGTCTACAGTCTGGCGACTCCACTGGGGATAGAGAATCGGCCTCGAACATGCATGTCTGTAATGGTTGATTTGGGTTTTTAATTAACCATAGTATGATAGAATACTTTGAAATGATAATAAGTTGATTTGTATATGTATTGCACACATCTTATACACCTCACGCATACATGCATCATGCTAACCCTTATGTTTCCAAAGCCATCATAGATACCTGTTGGGTTAGGGAAGGGAAAAGACTCACCAAGAAGCCAGTAGCAAGAATGAGTGAATCTGTCAACGAGGGATCCCGAATGGATCAGATTGAGGCAAATCTCACCAGAATGACAGAACAGTTGCAAGCACTTACTGCTGCCATGTCAAATATGGCTGCACCCCGGGCTGGGGGAAGTTCTGAGAATGAGAGGCGTGAAGAGCCTCAGAACAGGGTAAATGATGATGCTCAAATATTTGATGATGATATGGCTGAATATGCTGCTGGGAAGATGGCTGGGAATCAGGCAGAAATACAGAAACTTCGTGACCAGATGGAGTCCGTTACCCGTAAACTGAAGGGGAAACATGAAGACTTGTTGGATTATGATTCCATGACCTTTGAGGAACAATTGCCTGCTCAGTTCAAGATGCCGGATATGGCCAAGTTCAATGGAAATGGGGATCCGAAAGTCCATCTCCGCCAGTACGTTTCAGTTATGAGTTCGGTGGGTTTATCGAAGCGGCAGGTGCAGAAAATGTTTGGCATGTCACTCGAGGGAGCTCCTGTTGTATGGTACCACAGTCTTGAGAAGAAAGTGAAGGAAGACTGGAGGGAGTTAGCTGATGCTTTCCTGAAGCAATATGTTACGGACTTGGAGATTGATTTGTCACTCCGAGATTTAGAGAATACTAAACAGAAGCCAGAAGAGAACTTCAAGGAGTATGTAGACCGCTGGAGGAGCTAGCTTTTAAAGATGCAGACTCGGCCCTCAGAGAAGGACCAGATAAAGCTGATCATCAAGGGCACTAAGCCCTCCATCTATGGCAAGTTGAGAAGGATGACCTCCATGATCACAGATTTTCGACAGTTGAGGGAAACTGTCATGGACATTGAAGAAGAGGAAACTGAGAATCGGAAGTTCTATAGTCTGAACAGAAGGGCTATCGGAGGATCCTCAGGTGCTAAGCCTGTTACTGCGGAGGTTGCGGCCATAAAAAACAGGCGGTTTTCTAACTTGGGCAGACCTTTGTCCAAGATACTGGAAAAGCTACTGAGGCAAGGGCTGTTAAAACCCCTGGAACCAAAACCACTCCCAATCTCCCTCCTCCCATCAAACCTAAACATGAACCTCTTCTGCCTTTCCATTCCACCAACAGCATGGGCATGACACCGACAACTGTGCCCGGCTTCGCCATGAAGTCCAAGACCTAATAGACTCCCGTAAGATTCCCGACCCTGAAAAAGAACAACCAAACACTCACCGCAATCCCCTACCCAATTATCACTCTGTTCCCCCACCTACTTACATGATCAACTCTGGCCTACCAGAAGACATTGTCCTCCGAACCTTTGACCAAGCAGCCTTTTGCCTCGGTATTTGGGACAGTAATAGTGAAGATGGGGCAGAACAAAGGAGAGATTTCTAGGATGACTTCTCAAGTAGTGGTGAGGAGGAGGAAGTGAAAGGCATGACCCGGAGTGGGCGCTTTTACAATGATACTGCGGAGAAGGGAAAAGAGGTGCTGACAGACGGCCGAGAAGTGGCTGAGAATGTTGAGCCTGTTGAGGGAGACGTCGTGCTACGGCAATTGAAGAAGACCCGAGCACACTTGAGTATCTGGGAGTTGTTGTGTGCGTCTGGAGAGCACAGACGGGCTATGGTGGAAGCCCTAAGCAAAATAGTGGTACCCGAAGATGCTAATCCGGCGATGTTTGTAGGGTCGGTGCAGAAAGAGGCCCTGCAAATAACCTTCTCTGACGAAGAACTTCCGGCTGAGGGAAGAAACCACAATAGGCCTTTGTTCATCCGAGCTGAGGTGAGGGGCAAGAAGACTTCTTGCGTGATGGTGGATGATGGCTCTTCCATCAATGTATGTCCATTGAAAATTCTGGCAAGGCTGGGTATTAAGCCAACTGAGTTGAGTCCTTCTAATATGACTATCAAAGCCTATGATGATAGCAAACGAGGAGTCGAAGGTACTTTTGCCGCGATAGTCAAGGTTGGTCCAGTTGAGGATGAAGTGGAGTTCACTGTGCTGGATATCCCAGCCACTTTTGCCTTGTTGTTGGGAAGGCCCTGGTTCCATAAGCTTGGGGGCGTGTCCTCTACTTTACACCAGATGATCAAGTTCCCTTATGACGGGAAAATTGTCACTATCCAAGCCGAGGTGGATAATGCCGTAGCCGCTTTGGAAATACAACCTTTCACAAGGTTCCAAGTGTCGGTGATTTTTGAGGAGTGGGTAGATCCTAAAGTAGCCCGAATTATGGAGAAAATGAAGTTTGAGCCAGGACAGGGTTCGACACTGCCAGATTTCAAAGAGCAAAATACTCGGAAGGGTTTGGGATACCGTTATGATGAGGACAAGCTCAAGGCCAAGAAGAAAGGACTGAAGCTGATGGAGTGCTTTGTTAAGGCCTCGGGGTATCAAGGAGAACCTGAACCAGTGGAGGTGAATGGGATAGTGGTGCCCGGGTTTGAGATCTTCCAGGACCTGTTGGGAGAAAAGCCACTGGCTGAAGAGAAGAAGAAAGAAGATGAGAAGTGGGAGGAAGAGTTGATGATATTGGAGAGCTTGACCCTTGAAGAGAGTAAGAATATTGAGGAAGACCCAACTACGGGAGATGGAGCATCTGTGGATGAGGAAGATGTTTATCTCTCTGACCTATTTGAATGTATTTCCGCATCTGCTAGCAATAAAGACGTTCAATTTGCTTACTTGTCTGAGTCTCTCAATTTGCATGACTTGAGCATATTTGACATCAACTCAACTAAAACAAACACATTCAACCTTGCACGTCTGAAAACCCCAAGGAAATCCTGATTGCAAGTGAGGTTTCTCCTGAAGAGCGGAAGAAATTAGAGGAGATGTTAGTCAAATATGCTACAGTATTTGCTTGGTCTTATGAAGACATGCCTGGGGTTGACAGAAGTATCGCCCAACATGCAATACCGACTTATCCAAATATGAAGTCGGTAAAGCAGAAACTCCGAAGAATGAGGCCTGAGTGGGCCGAGAAAGTCAGAGAAGAAGTCAAAAAGCAGATAGATGTGGGATTCCTAGAAGTGGTGAATTATCCTGACTGGTTAGCAAATATTGTGCCGGTGCCGAAGAAAGACGGGAAGGTCAGAATGTGTGTGGATTACAGAGATCTTAATAAGGCTTGCCCGAAAGACGATTTTCCTTTACCGCATATAGACGTACTGGTTGACAGTGCGGCTTTATCTGCTATGTATTCATTCGCAGATGGATTTTCGGGATACAATCAGGTCCTCATGGCTGAAGAAGATAAGCATAAGACTGCCTTTGTCACTGAATGGGGTACTTACTGCTATAAGGTGATGCCATTTGGCTCAAGAATGCGGGAGCTACTTATCAACGGATGGCCACTACATTATTCCACGATTTGATGCACAAAGAGATTGAAGTGTATGTGGATGATATGATGGTAAAGTCAGAAACGAGGGCTGGGCATATTGAAGCATTGGAGAAGTTCCTCCAGATAGTCGAAAAGTACAACTTGCGGTTGAACCCCAAGAAGTGTGTATTCGGAGTGACGTCGGGTAAGTTGCTTGGCCATACAGTAGGAATGGGCGGAATAGAAGTAGACCCAGAGAAAACCAAGGCAATTACTGAGATGCCAGCACCGAAAACAGAAAAAGAAGTCAGAGCATTCCTGGGGAAAATCCAGTACATCAGCAGGTTCATTGCCAAGTTGACGTCGGTATGTGAGCCTATTTTCAAGCTGTTGAGAAAGGACCAGCCAGTGAAGTGGAACGAGCAGTGTCAAGCAGCTTTCGACAGAATCAGAGAATATTTAGTGAAACCCCCTGTGTTGAGACCTCCGAGACCAGGCATGCCCTTGATACTATATCTAGCCATAGAACCAGAAGCACTGGGGGCGATGATGGTACAGGCAGATGAGACAGGGGTGGAACATGCAGTTTATTATTTGAGTAAGAAGATGCTCCCGTATGAGGCTCGCTATCAAGAGGTAGAGAAGATTTGTCTAGCAGTGGTGTGGGCCTCCAGAAAACTAAGACATTATTTTCAGTCATACAAGATACAGGTAGTGGCAAAGGAGAATCCTTTGAAATATCTGCATTCAGTGCCTTCATTGATTGGGAAATTAGGTAGATGGTTGGTATTGTTGACAGAGTTTGACATTGAGTACCTCACCTCCAAGGTCATCAAAGGACGAGCCATAGCAGAGTTCCTGGCATTACAGCCCGTCGAAGGGGATCAGTACAAGTTTGAATTCCCAGATGAGGAGATTCAAGCAATAGCAATTCAGGGATGGAAGATGTATTTTGATGGAGCAGTGAACTGTAAAGGAGCCGGAATTGGCATTGTGATAGTGACCCCTGAAGGAGAAATTACCTATGGCCAAGAGGTTGACATTCGGTGTAACTAATAACATGGCTGAGTACGAAGCATGTGCTTTTGGATTAACTGCATTAATAGCCTTGAAAGCTGAGAATGTGGAGGTTTATGGAGATTCATTGTTGGTAATCCGACAGATGCAAGGAGAATGGGAACTGAAGGAAGAACGATTGAAGCCTTATTTATTTCATCTCAGGAACTTGGCACAAGCTCTCCATAACTGTAAGCAAACCAGTTTATGAGATGGAAAGAATCCTAGAGGTAGAAGTCGATGATGGGAAACCTTGGTAACATGACATTCAGAGATGTCTGGAACGCGGGGAACTCCCGGATGGAGCAAGCAGAAAAGACAGGTTAGCCATTCAGAAGTTAGCTTCCCAATATGTAATTTTGAAAGGGGAGTTGTACAAGAGACAAGCAAACGGTATCCAGTTGAAATGTTTGAGAAAAGAAGAGGCTCAACAGGTAATGAAGGAAGTACATGCTGGAGTATGTGGTCCGCACATGAACGGGTTGAATCTGTCACGCAAGATAGTGAGACAAGGTTTTTACTGGTCGACCATGGAGACAGACTGCGCAAAGCTAGTGAAGCATTGTCATGACTGTCAAGCACACGGCAATTTGAACCATTTGCCACACACAGAATTACGTGGATTGTCAGAGCCATGGCCTTTCTCAGCTTGGGGAATAGATATGATCGGAGAAATTCGACCGAATGCATCGAATGGGCATCGCTTTGTAGTAGTGGCCGTGGACTACTTCTCGAAATGGGTAGAAGCCGAGTCATTCCGTAATGTGACAGCAAAGCAGATGGCAAAGTTTATTGCTCGAAATCTTATTTGTCGGTATGGTATGCCGCACCATGTGGTCACGGATAACGGAGTTCAGTTTCAAGGAGAGACAAAGGCAATGCTACAGAAGTATGGGATAGGCCATCATAAGTCCTCACCATACAGGCCGCAGGCTAATGGAGCAGTTGAGGCAGCCAACAAGACAATTAAGACAATATTGGCCAAGATGACAGAGAACTACAAAGATTGGGCCGACAAACTACCGTATGCTTTGTGGGGATACAGAACATCAGTAAGAACGGCGACAGGGGCCACACCTTACTCTTTGGTCTACGGAATGGAAGCAGTATTGCCGGTGGAAGTTGAGATACAGTCCATGCGGGTGTTAGTAGAAGCAGAATTGCCTGAACAAGAATGGGCTGCGCAGAGGCTTGAACAATTAGCATTGATGGATGAAAAGAGGTTGAAGTCCTTGCATCACATGCAGATATATCAGAAGAGGTTGGCACGGGCATTCAATAAGAAGGTGCGTCCTACTAAGATCAGAAAAGGTGATTTGGTGCTCAAACAGTCGAAGCCGTCGACAACAGACCCGAGGGGAAAGTTCAGGCCAAACTGGGAAGGGCCGTACATCGTCCAGAAGGTAATGGGAAATGGAGCAGTGAGACTGTCGGACTTAGAAGGGAATGAGTTCACCGAGCCGATTAATGTTGACAGACTGAAGCTGTATTTTGCCTGATGGAGAGAGGACTGAGTAGTCTCCTGTAGAAAACCTAACCTGACGGGATAGGAAACTCATGCATACATGCATACACATAACGTATTTTGCATTCTCTTTGTGTGTGTTTTGCTTTGTATTCACAGGTTGACCGAGCGATCACTAAGAGGACCGGCACACCTGCAGGTAACGCACTTGCCTTCTCTTCTGTTTTGTTTTGTTTTATCTTGTTTTGTTTTGTTTTGTTTTGTATTCAAAGGTTTTAAAAAGAAAAAGAGAAGTCGGCAAAGACAAGCCAATCAGAAGCAACAACAGTACAGTCGGTTTCAGAAATGAATCGGTATTAGTCTCAGGGATTAGTCCCAGGGTTGAGGCCCATATCAGTCTGTTTCGGGGATGGACCCCATGGTTGAGGCCCATATTAGCATGAGTTTAGGGAACGGATCCCAAGGGGCGAAGCCCACATTGCCAGCAGTTGAAAGGAAGAATTCCTTGAAAAAAAAAAAATTGATGATATAGAGAGAAATCTTTGGTAGATAGACATATGTCCGGTGATGACATTGTATGATGTAGGGAGAAACCCTAGAAACGATAAGTACGAGACACGCTCTCTTCCGGTATTCTGAATAGATTGATCTGAGTTAGACTCACGAGCACCTAATTACAGGATCCTAGCAGTAGAAACCTGAGTAGTTGGCAAGGTGACTAGTTGAAGAGATGACGTATTAGTGAATGACCGTTCGCCTGGGTGTCCACGCTTGATTACTGATGCTATGATATATGATATGGTCAGAAATAAAAGAAAAAGTCTCTAAAAAAAAAAAGAAAAAAGAAAAATGGGCCGCCTATAACCAATAAGCGTGAAGCTACCCATGGGCGAGTATTAGGATCACCATGAGGAGAAATGCTACCTTAAAGGGTAGGTGTGTCAAAAAGAAAAAAAAAAGAAAAAAAAAAGAAAAAAAAAAGAGAAAAAAAAAAGAAAAAAAAATGAAAAGAGAGAGACAAAAGAAAAAGATGAAAACCATATCATGTTGAGTATGCCGAAGTAATCACAGAATGTGATTAAGACATCCAGGTTGGTTAGACCTACTGGTTCGATTCTCTGAAACGAAATCACCAAGTTGGCTTACTTAAGGACTAAGCTGCGAAAGAGCCTTATCACACACACATTAGGAGTCTAGTTCAGATCACCTATTCAGACAATCGAAATTGAGTATATCAAATACTTTGAAGGTTCTCTGTTTTTGACACGAAGCATTCGTTGAGGACAAAACAATGTCTAGCTAT
This sequence comes from Zanthoxylum bungeanum, assembly GCA_019454045.1. Classification (NCBI taxonomy): domain Eukaryota; kingdom Viridiplantae; phylum Streptophyta; class Magnoliopsida; order Sapindales; family Rutaceae; genus Zanthoxylum; species Zanthoxylum bungeanum. Next base: position 41,968 of record SKCR01032889.1, read on the forward strand.
CAAGATTATCTCGTGAGAGGTAATAAATAGAATATCATCTTTGCTTGGGAACAAGGCCCATATCAGTCTTTGCCCGGTATGGCACTCTGCGGGTTGAGGCCCACATCATTATCAGTCTTTGCCGAGTACGGCACTATGTGGGTTGAGACCCACATCAATATCTATCTGTGCTAGGTATGACACTCTGGGGGCGAAGCCCACATTAGCTCCAGTATCAGCTCAGCGTCGTGACCCACATTATCAGTATAGTTTCAGGGATGAGTCCCGGGGCCGAGGCCCACTTCAGTTTCAGTTTCAGGGATGAGTCCCGGGGCCGAGGCCCACTTCAGTTTCAGTTTCAGGGATGAGTCCCAAGGCCGAGGCCTATATCAATATCAGCTTGGGGGTATGACCCATATCACCATCAGCTTGGGGGCGAGGCCCATATCAGCATCAGTCGAGGGCCGAGGCCCATTTCAGTTTCAGTTTAGGGAACAAGACCCACAACTCAGTTCAGGGAACAAGACCCTCAACACAATTCAGAATGGGAACAAGACCCACAACTCAACAAATCGGGAACAAGACCCGCAATTCAGGGAACAAGACCCTTATCTCAACAAATCGGGAACAAGACCCGCAATTCAGGGAACAATACCCTCAGCTCGGTTCGGGAACAAGACCCACGGGAACAATACCCATCATTCAACTCAGACGGGGAACAAGACCCTCAGCTCAGTTCGGGAACAAAACCCATCATTCGACTCAATTCAGGGAACAAGACCCTCAACTCAGTTCGGGAACAAGACCCACCATTCAGGACAAAAGGGGAACAAGACCTTCACATCAGATTCGGGAACATGACCCATGGAGACGAAACCCACAATTCGGTATCATATCAGTTCTGCCAGGTACGACACGACCAACTCAATTCTCAATTATCAACAGTATTTTGGGGATGCGTCCCCGGGCCGAGGCCCATTTTGCCAGCGGTATTGGGATGCGTCCCAGGGTCGAGGCCCCCGTTGTCGGTTGCAGTTATTGGGATGCGTCCCAGGGTCGTAGACCCACTGCATCATATATTCCATTTTGGGGATGCGTCCCCGGGCTGAGGCCCATTTTGTCAGCGGTATTGGGATGCGTCCCAAGGTCGAGGCCCCCCGTTGTCAGTTGCAGTTATTGGGATGCGTCCCAAAGTCGTAGACCCACTGCATCATATATTCCTTTTTGGGGATGCGTCCCCGGGCTGAGGCCCATTTTGTCAGCGGTATTGGGATGCGTCCCAGGGTCGAGGCCCCCGTTGTCGGTTGCAGTTATTGGGATGCGTCCCAGGGTCGTAGACCCACTGCATCATATATTCCATTTTGGGGATGCGTCCCCGGCTGAGGCCCATTTTGTCAGCGGTATTGGGATGCGTCCCAGGGTCGAGGCCCCCGTTGTCGGTTGCAGTTATTGGGATGCGTCCCAGGATCGAGGTCCACTGCATCATCAACTAAGTTCGAAGCAGCAGGTAAGCCAAGTGGCAGCTGGCGAGCCAGGTAAGTAAAAATGCATTGCACGAACTTTGATAGGATTGTCACTGGCACACACTGAACAAATCCCATCAAAGTGGGGGCGACTGTAGGCATTGCATTTTCGTATACCGAACCCGATGAGGAGTCTTATAAGGAGGCACCGCCTTTTAGTCGTGGAGTTCGCGGAAAATGGCCGAAGGAAAGGTTAAGTCAAGAGATAATACGTTTCGGAATTAATTTGCTAAGTTCGCTCAGAGTTTGCTTGCTGAATGTTCGTTTCAAAGCGTATCTACAACCCAAAAATCACCGCAAACCCCTCTAAGCCCACCTAAGCACCTAAACCCACATCCAAAGCCCATGAAACCAAAATAGATCAAACACCAAGCCCACCACCCATGAGGCCCACGACCATGACACCAAAATTCACCCTTCTTGCACTATTCAAACATGATTTATCCTTCCACCAATTTACTTTACACCTTTGATCTCACCTTTTACCTTGACACCTAATTTCCAAGGCATTATTAGATCAACCCCACATCATTTAGCCATCAAGCCCCACGCCCATCACAATCCCCTCTCATTTTCTTCATTTTCCATCACCTTTTTTTGAATTTTCAACAAAGGATCACAATTATACATTACCTTCCTTCCATTCCCAAACAAAACTTGTCATTTCATTTCCTTTCCTTTCAACCTTTATTGAATTTTCAACAAAGGATCACAATTATACATTACCTTCCTTCCATTTCCAAACAAAACTTGTCATTTCATTTCCTTTCCTTTCAACCTTTATTGAATTTTCAACAAAGGATCACAATTATACATTACCTTCCTTCCATTTCCAAACAAAACTTGTCATCAAATTGATTACCTTTCATTATCACTTGCCAATCTCATTAATGCCCTCCATTTGCCTATTTAAACCTTCATTTTTCTGCCTTGGAAAAAAGGATACACATCAAGAAAAGATTAAGCATTTTAGAAGATCAAAACAACCCTCTATCCTCTCCACACATTCACGCCTAAGCCCCTTTCACTGCCCTCCATTGCCGAATTTTAGCCACCATTCACAGCCCTAAAACACACCAAAATAAGCCTCAAATAAAGCCCTAAAGTCGCACTAAACACTCTCCAAACACAGCCCCATTCGCAGCCCCAAAACAGTCCCCAAAAACGCCCCCACTGCACCTTGAACTGACGCATCTTCACCTTCTGTTCTGGTCAGTTTTGGCTGCGACTTTAGCCAGCAAAACAGCCCTAAAATCACCTCCATTTTCCTCCTCAAACCAGTACACAAGTTGCCTCATCAAACCCTCATCATTCACACCCAAACAGCAGCTCATTACACTCAAAACAGTGACCAAATTCACCAAAACAGTGAGCAAAACACTGAACTCGAAATCCTTTGAGGAACCAAGCAAACGGCCATCCAATACCCCTCCAAATCCACCAAAACAAACTTATATTCATCACCAACCAGTGGGCAAAGCACGAAGACTTGGAACGCAGCGAAGTGGACTCAAAACAGCGAGCGAAGTGGCAAAACAGTGAGCGAAACACTGCAACAGCGAACCGGTGCGATCGTGCGACTTAGCCTTTCCGACGGCCGTGTAACGTGTCTCCGAGCAACGACAAAAAAAGGTTAGACCTGAGGGTTTATAATACAAAATTTTCTCACATAAAATAATAATTTAAAAATGTATTTTATGGTATTTTAGCATGAGTAGTTAACTTGGCATGTTGTTGGAATTGGCTCACATGAATTAATGACTTAAAAATGGTTATTTAAGCATGTTATTAGAATTAGTTTACATGAAATGATGAATTAGTGTATGATGTGATTTTGGGGTGAATGAAATATGTGTTATTTCTTGTGGTATATCGGATGGAAACTCGGACATAAATTCCGTAGCCGAATCCGAATGGACGGTAGTGCGGTTTGTACTCGGGATACAATTCCACGTACCACTCGAAAGACACACGTATTTTCTTTTATCCAAACTTGTGTTTGAGCATGATTTAATTGTTTAGTATGATATTTATTTTTCTATGCATAATTAGGATGTTTAATATGTTATAGTTTTATGCATGATTAATTGGTTGTTTCTAAGCATGATGTAGTCGTTTAGCATGATATTTATTTTCCTATGCATGATTAGGTTGTTTAACATGATGTTGTTTTATGCATGATTAATAGATTGTTCTTGAGCATGTTGTGTAGACTTGGTTAATATTGCACAAATCCATTTATTACAAATGACATAAGTAAGGGACCATTCCGAACCCAACGGTTTGAGGTCTTCCCTTGCGAGGGGTGAGTGCGGCCTTAAATCTCATTTTCCCGGTTCACACCGGGTGGCGACTCCATGTTATTTCGAAATCCCGACCGGGCCGCGAGCCCGGAACAGCGTCGTCCAGTTCCTGTTGTCTACAGTTGTCATAACGGAAAACACGCAATAACATACAACATCACACAAGCATGCTCAATTATCTAATGCGGAAAATAAATAAGAATCTAAGCATAAATATAAATTAAATCCCTAATGTGAAAACAACTTAATCATGTATAAAGAAATAACTTTCTATCGACTAAATCATGCTTAAGATAAATGACATGCTAACAACCTAATCATGCTTTAATAACAAATAAATAACCTACGAACTACAACATGCTAAAACACAAGTTTTGGATGAGACGAAATACATGTCTCTTAAGTGGTACGTGGCGTTGTATCCCGAGTACAAACCGCACTACCGTCCATTCGGATTCGGCTACGGAATTTACGTACGGGTTTCCATCCTATATACCACAAAAGGGAACACATATTCCGCTCATCCAACAATCACATCATGCCTCAAACGACTCTCATGCGATAATATTTCTAAAGTAAACAAAATAAATGAAAGATAATAAATAAGAGAGTGCCCTCAGGTCTAACCTCTTTTGTCGTCTCACGAAGGCGCGTTACACGGCCGTCGGAAGGGTTGATGTTCCGCTACTTTTCTGGTTCACTAATCCAACATTTTTCCTCGCTGTTTGGGTTGCCGTTTTCACTCCGTTTCGCTGCTGTTTTAAGGGTATTTTTCTGGTCACTGTTTTTGGTTAATTTGGGGACTGTTTTGGGTGGTTTTTGGACTGGTTTTGGGTGAGTTTTCTGGACAGTTTTGGGTGTTTAAACAGTGCAGTTTTGGGGTTAGTGAGATGCGGCAAGCTGGGCAGTTTGAAGGCTTGAATTGAGGGCAGTGAGCTGTTGAAGGGCGTGTGGCTTTGGCTGGTCAAGGCTATTTGCGATGGCAATTGTTTGCTGTGTGGCTGTGGGCTGTGGGCTGATTATTTACGTTGAGGGCTAGGGCTGTTGAAGGTGCACAGGGTTGTTGGCTGTTGGGTGGACTGCGTGGCTATTTGTCTTTGGCGAGTGGCTATCGCGTGAGTAAAGGCTTGAGGTCAGGCAGCAATTGGCGTGAATGTTGAGGGCTGGTGACTATTAGCGATGAGGAGGCAGGTGGCGTTTGAGGCAGGGGGCTATTTGGTTTATGATGCGTGAAGGTGGGGTGCTAAGGACGTGAAGGCAGGTGTGAAAGTGAGGTCAAGGGGCTATGCAGTGAGCGTGGCGTTAAAGTTGGGCAGTGTAGTGGCTGAACGTGGCTGTGAATGAGCTAGATGTGTTGATTATGAGGGTGTGGCTGATTATTTAGGCTTTGGCTAAGTGAAGCAAAGGGGCGTGGACTGCGCAGTGAAGGATTTTGTTTGTGCCTTGGGCGCGACTTGGCTTTAGTGTTTCTTGTGCGAATGTTGTGTGTATCAGCCCGTTAGGGTTTGGTAAGGGGTGAATGTTCTTTTTATAGGCTAAGGGAGGGGGTTTTACCTTGTTTGGGTAGAAGAATGAGTTGTGTATTAATTGGGGATATATTTTAATTAAAATGTGATATGGAAAATCTTTAATTAGGGGAGTGATTTGATTTATTCTCTTTTAGTTAGGGATATGATTTAGTTTAATCAGGCAAATGATCCATGAGATTTATTTAATTTAGGAAGTGGATTTATTTAATTGGTAGGTGATTTAATTAAATTAGGAATGTGATTTATTTAAATTTAGGAATTTAATTTAATTTAAGTTTAATTAAATTTGTGAATGTGATTTAATTTAATTTAATTTAAGTTTAATTTAATTGGTTTTAATTTAATTTGTGACATGTGTTTTAAATGTTTTAATTTAATTTGGATGTGATTTAATGGGCTTGGGTTAGGTGTGTGCTTTGAAACAGAGGTCCAACAAGCGAACCCGAAAATACTCCAGCGAGTTAAATCCAACAATGTGTCAATTCTTGACCATTTCCTTCCAACGTCGGATTCCCGCGACTTTCACAACTAAAGAGGTAGTGTCTCCATACGAGAGTCATCATCGAGACTTATATGCAAAAATGCAGTGCCTACAGTCGCCCCCACTTTGATGGGACTTGTGTAATGTGTAACAGTGACAATCCTATCAAAGTTATGCAATGCATTTTCACTTACCTGGCTCGCCAGCTGTCACCTGACTTGCCTGCTGCTCTGAACTGAATTTGATGATGTAGTGGATATGGTGGCGAGGCGCCTCGACCTCTGGGCTTTGTTCCCGAACCACCGAATGTGAACTGTGATGATGATGCAGTGGGCCCTCGACCCTGGGACGCATCCCGGAACTGCAACCGACTATGGGGGCACCTCGAACCTGGGCACCTCGACCCAATACCGCTGACAATAGGGACCTCACCCTCAAACTCATGATGTAGTAGGCCCTCGACCCTTGGACGCATCCCGGAACTACAACCGACAATGGGGGCACCTCGACCCTGGGCACCTCGACCAAACACCGCTGACAATAGGGACCTTGCCCTCAAACTGATGATGTAGTGGGCACCTCGACCCTGGGACGCATCCCGTAACTACAACCGACAACGAGGGCACCTCGACCCTGGGCACCTTGACCCAACACCGCTAACAATAGGGACCTCGCCCTCGAACTGATGATGTAGTGGGCACCTCGACCCTGGGACGCATCCCGGAACTACAACCGACAACGGGGGCACCTCGACCTTGGGCACCTCAACCGAACACCGCTGACAATAGGGACCTCACCCTCGAACTGATGATGTAGTGGGCCCTCGACCCTGGGACGCATCCCGGAACTACAACCGACAATGGGGGTACCTCGACCCAACACCCACGCTGACAATAGGGACCTCACCCTCAATATGATGATGTAGTGGGCACCTCGACCCTGGGACGCATCCCGGAACTACAACCGACAACGGGGGCACCGCGACCCAATACCGCTGACAATAGGGACCTCGCCCTCAATATGATGATTTGGTTGTGCTAACCTCGTACCTAGGGTGTCACAGAGTTGAAGTTGTTGTGCCATTTCTGGCGTGCTAACCCCGTACCTAGGGCGTCGTAGATATAATGATGGTCCATTTCCGAACCGTGCTCCATTTCCGGAGTGCCATTTTCGGCATGCTAAACCCCATTTCCGAGGCATTGCTGATTGTGATGAGGGTCTAATTCCGAACCGTGCTCCATTTCCGGAATGCCATTTCCGGCTTGTTCATTCCTGAACTGTATTGAGATGAAGCTTTACTCCCCTGGACTTTGTTCCCGAACTGTGTTGAGATAGGGCTTTATTCCCCAGGGCTTTGTTCCCGAACTGTGTTGTGATAGGGCTTTATTCCCCTGGGCTTTATTCCCGAACTGTTGATGTGATGTGGTCCATTCCCGAACCATTGATGTGATGTGGTCCATTCCCGAACCGTTGATGTGATGTGGTCCATTCCCGAACCGTGCTCCATTCTCGAAGTGCCATTCTCGACGTGCCATTCTCGGCGTGTCCATTCCCGAATTATATCTTCATTCTCGGAGTGCCATTCTCGGCTGAACCGATCTGATGTAATGTGGGCCTCGCCCCCAGAATGCCATATCCGGCAGAAACTGATACTGAACCAATGTTGGCTTCGCCCCCAGAATGCCATACCCGGTAAAAAATGATACTGAACCAATGTGGGCCTCGCCCCAGAATGCCATACCAGGCAGAACTGATGTTGTGTCTGTAATAGTTCATTCTCGAACTGTGCTGTATGAGATGGTCTATTCCTGAACCGTTATTGCGAGGTGTTTCATTCTCTAACCGCCGATATTACGGGCTTCGCCCCTTGGGATTTATTCCCGAAAACTGATGATGATGTGGGCCTCGACCCTGAGTTGATACTGATATGGGCCTCGCCCTAAACTGATACTGATAATGTAGGCCTCGCCCCCAAGTTAATGCTGGTGTGGGCCTCGCCCCAAACTGAACTGATGTGGGCCTCGCCCCCAAGTTGATACTGATGTGGGCATCGCCCCAAAACTGATACTCATAATGTGGGCCTCACCCCCAAGTTGATACTGATGTGGGCCTCGCCCCAAAATTGATACTGATATGGGCCTCGGCCCCAAACTGATACTGATGTGGACCTTAGCCCTAGGACTCATCCCCAAATGAATACTGATATGGGCCTCGACCCCAAACTGAAACTGATATGGGCCTCGCCCCCAAGTTGACGCTGATGTGGGCCTCACCCCCAAGTTGATACTGATGTGGGCCTCACCCCAAACTGATACTGATATGGGCCTCGGCCCCAAACTGATACTGACAATCTGGGCCTTGCCCCTAAGTTGATACTGATGTGGGCCTCGCCCCCAGTCTGATGTGGGCCTCGCCCCAAACTGGTACTAATATGGGCCTCGCCCCAAAACTGATACTGATTCATTTCTGAAACTGATGACATTGTACTGTTGCTGCTTCTGATTAGATGGCATTTGCCGCTTCTTCTTTTTCCTCTTTTGAAACCTGTGAATAAAAACAAGACAAGATTGCATGTATATGACGTGTATGCATGAATGTGTTTCCTATTCCGATGGGTTAGGTCTTCCTTGTGCTTCTCGGTGCTTCTTGTTTACAAAAGTCTTTGATCACCCCCTGGGTCTGCTTATAATTTTCTTCTGCTGGTTCTTTTCTGGTAACTGGTTGGTTCTCTTCACGGCTCAAGTTCTCGGTATATCCCTTATTCACGGGGTGGTAGATTGGTCGCCCCCAGTCTTGATTTATCTTTTCGCTCTCTGCCGCTTGCACTTGATCAAGATGAACCACATGGTGGGGCCTTCCTTATCATCATACTATATTACATGCTACGAAATAGTCCCAATAGTTATACCTATCATTGTCCTCAAAGAATGCTCAGTCATGAAACCAGAGAACCTTCAAAACTTTCAACGCAACTTAAATCTAAGTCATTGAATAAGCGATCTAAGCGAGACTCAAAGTGTCTGTGTGCAAAGGTTCCTTCGCAGATTCATCCCCAGGTAAGCCAACTTAATGATTTCGTCAAAAAAATTGGGATCGATGGGTCAGTTGGCAGTAAATCCGGTCGTCGGACTATCCGAACATGTACGTACCTAGTACTACATTTTTACCGATGTAGAAGACATGGTTGGCTTCTAGCAAAGCACTGTGCCTACCCAATTCTCCAGAAATATTCTTAAAGGAATATATAATCTGTATCAGGGTAGTATATGTAGTATTACATATTGCGACCAGTATCGGATGTTCACATGCAAGGCCTGGGGCTGGAATTGTGTCTGCCCCGTACGAAGCATATATCGGATATCTGGTAACTAGTCTCTATAATCGGATAAACATGACCTAGTCATATTATCCCGATGACTGTGTAGTACATAAGAGTACTAGTTCCGTATCCTGCGTGATCATCATCTCCATATGACTGGAGTGATTTCCATCTTGACATCACACCCAATACACTACGATTCTCAATATACCCAGAAGAGGCGTACATAGAACTTGTTAAAGCCCTGGACGACCAAAACCAAAGTATATTGATTGTCGCAAGTATTAGCGATGCAAGTCTCAGGTTAAGACCAAATACACCTACCCTGATTCGGGCTTCCATATACACATAGTCATACTACCATGGAATTCCGAGGGGTATATCCAGAGCGAAGCTATTTCCGTACCATCGGTAAACAAAACCTCCTATTACACTTGCATAAGTATCCAATACTTAAATATATGAGAACTATGCCGTTATGCTCCCACAACGTGCACAAGTGCAATACTAGTCTATTTCGTATTATCGATGTCCAATCTCGATAATACTACGACTATGGATGTTTTAATGATTAAACCTTAGTGGATTAATACTTTCTCATATCTTATTAATCCGGAACTAATCATATGGACTTTTATCATTTATGTATCTTGGTAATCCAATTACAAATGAGAACTATGCCGTTAAACACAACCTCCTATTACATTTGTATAAGTATCCAATACTTAAATATATGAGAACTATGCCGTTATGCTCCCACAACGCGCACAAGTGCAATACTAGTATATTTCGTATTATCGATGTCCAATCTCGATAATACTACGACTATGGATGTTTTAATGATTAAACCTTAGTGGATTAATACTTTCTCATATCTTATTAATCCGGAACTAATCATATGGACTTTTATCATTTATGTATCTTGGTAATCCAATTACAAATGATAAAAGAGCAATTTCCTTTGTCACATAGTTAATTTGTACAACAACACCATGTTCTGTACAAATAGAGATGCTATGGGTCATAATTTTCCAACAACACCAGGTCGCGTACATGTCTTTCAATGTATAAGTTCTCAGAGAGTGCCAAATAGAGATGCAATGGGTCATAATTGTCCAACAATCTCTCACTTGGCCTATAGCCAATCACTCAAGTGTCCTATACTTGAACTATATACGGGTTGCTCAAACTTCTCCTGAGAAACTACTTTCGTCAGCAGATTTGCAATGTTATCATCTTATGCGATTTATTTGATCATCACATCGCCACGATGTATGATCCGACGAATCAGATGAAACAGTTGATATACATATTTGGATCGTTGATGAGACCATTAATTCTTTAGCATGTGTTGTAGCCTAGCTCATCTGCTAACAGAACTACTCCTAATCTAATTAGGAATTTTATAGATCCAAATCGCTTCTATTGCTGCCTCAGCTGCAGCAATATTCCGCTTTTGTTGTTTATTCGGCAATAGTATCTTGCTTGGATTTCCAGCTCACTTTTCCATTATTCAAACTATATAGTACCCTTATTACGACTTATAGTCATTTTTGTCGGTTTGGAAACTTGCAACGGTGAACCCAGTCACTTCAAGTTCTCCTCCTCCATAGCTTAAGAAAGCATCCTTAGTTCATCTAAGATACTTAAGGACGTTCTTAACATCAATCCAGTGACCATCACTTGGATTGGCCCGATTGTGATTCTATATGCTCAAAGCACATGAGACACTAGGTCACATACATATATTTCAATGTACGATTCCTCGGAGAGTGCTAACAATTTTTAGATCTATCCCAGTAGATCCTTATTCCTAGAATAAATTTTGTCTCTCCTAAGTAGTCTACGGAGAATTTTCATGAAAGCCAAGCTTTCACCGATTTTATTATGGCAATGTCATTTCCAAGAAATAACATGTCATCATTATATAGGACAATCATTGTTAGTGCGCTCCCACTAACCTCCTTATATACACAAGAATTGTTTTCGTTTTGAATTAAATCATATACCATTACGATTACATCAAAACACTGATTCCAAGAACGCAATGCTTACTTCAATCCATAAATGGATCGATATAACTTGCAAACATTGTTTACTTATTTTAGTACGACAAAACCGTCAGGATGTTGATAAACATCCTCCAATAGGTTTACGTTTAAGGAAATTGGTTTTGATGTTCAGCTGTCATATTTCATTAATGAAACATGCAGCCTTAGCAAGCATTATCCAAATGGATTTAATCATGACAACATGTAAAAGGTTTAATCGTAATCGATACAATGTAGATAACGATACCTTTTCGCTACAAGCCTAGCTTTGTACGTTTGTATGTTGCCATCCATGTTTTGTCTTCCTTGAAGACTTATATAGTACCAATAGGCACAATGCCTTCTGGTACATCAACCAGTGTCCAAACTTGGTTGGTATACATGGAATCCATTTCGGACTTCATGGCACTTTGCTATAAAAGGAGTCGATACCTTGTATCACTTCCTCATACGTAGCCAGTTCGTATTCCTCAATAAGATTGACATCTTCATGAGGTGAGATCATAAACCTATACCTCCCAGGTTGTTTTCTGACTCTCTCTGACTTACGCGGTTCTTATGTATTCGAAGATTGTGGTACAGTTTCATCCCTGATGAACTGTTTGTGTTCCGTTAAAGAATCGGTGCCTGGAACAGTATTACTCCGATTTTTATCGAGTTTTACTTTCCTCTCATTTACCACTGTATAAAGGTATTCCTCTTAGGAAAACCACATGGAGAGCAACAATTAAATTGTTCTCTTGTGAGTTGTATAAGTACTATACTTTGGTTTCCCTAGGATAACCTACAAATTAGGCACTTATCCGATTTGGGTTCTAGTTTGGTATCATCCAAAAATATGCCCAGCATACCCAAATCTTCAGGAATGAGAAAACCCAGTTTCTTTCCTGTTCATATATAATATGAAGTCTGTCTAACTGATTTTCATGGAACCTTATTCAAAATAAGTTTTGCACTGATTAATGCGTATCCCTAGAAGGAAAATTGTAGCTTAGAGCGACTCATAATTAACCTTATCATGTCCAACAAAATTCAGTTTCTCTGTTCGGACACACCATCAAATTGAGGTGTTCCGATAGGAGTCCTTTATGAAAGAATACTATACTCTTTCAAGTAATTGAGAAACTTATTGCTTAAGTATTTTCATCATGGTCCAATCGCGAGGTTTTAATACTCTTGTCGGTCTGTTTTTATACTTCATGTCGAAACTCTAAAAGCTTCTGACTTGTGTTTCATAAGATACACATAACCATAACGCGATGCCACATCCGTAAAGGTTACGAAGTATTCATATTTACCTCTAGCCTAGCTAGATATGGGCCCACTTACGTCACAATGAACAAAGGCTAACAGATCGGTGGCACTTGCACTTTTACCTAGTAAAAGGTGTTTTAGGCACTTTGCCTAATAAATTAGATTCGTAGACATTATTTGAATTAGTATCAAATCCGTTCTAGTATCCACTCTTCGAAAGTGTGGATATACGAGTCTTGTTAATATGTCCCAGACAACAATGCCACAAATAAGTCTCATCTGATTAATTCAGTTTGAGTTATTTGTTTGTCATGTTATATGTTTGAGATTTTTTTATATTCAAAATATAAATACTGTTATTCACATCTAATGTGTTTATCTCAATATCATCTTTATAAAATAAAACATTTTAGTGTTCTAGAATATAAAGGTATACCCGCAACGGGTTAAACTTAGATATAGAGATAATGATTCTAGTCAAACTAAGTACATTATAACAGTTTCCTAATTTAAGTACATACCCAAAGGGTAGTTCCTAAACTTAGGATTCTACGGTTAAAACAGCGACTTTCGTCCAGTTTCCGACTCGTAGGTCGATCTCAACTGAAGCCAGTCTCGTGATAATCAGTAGATCCCGTACATCAGTGTTGGGTTTTCTAGGTCAAACCAAGATCAATTTAAGCATTTAAACATGTGAATACATCAAAGTTAAGTTGCGAAATACTCACTTTGATCTCCTTTTGTGATGCGAGGAACAACAAAAATTTTCTGCTCCATGGATGAAGCTCTCGGCCATGGCTCCAATTTGTGCTCCATGTTGAATCTCCAAGCTCCAAGCTTTGTGTGTGGATTCCATGCTCATGAATGGGTTTCCCTAATGTGTGCTAGCACTTGGAAAAATTTGCCACAAATTCTTCCTAAGCTTCTTGTAACTCTCGGCTTTGAAGAAATAAAAGAGAGAAGAAGATGGCCCTTGGCCGAATGTAGTAAAGAAAGAGAGGAAGAGAATGAGTTGGTTTTTGTGTATTTGGTTTTCCAAAAACTAATACCAAAAATTCAAATCCAAAAAGTACAAGGCAATAAAGCCTTTCAACCACCCCCATCAATCACAAGTGACTAACATCACATCACTCAAAGTGACAAGACATCCATCACTTGAATGACTAATGATGTGACGCTTGGGCCGCACTTGAATTCGAAATGTGAGTGGGCCCGCAAACACTCCCGGGCTCGGGTTCGCTAATTCCGAATTAACGAATTTTCCGTTGGCGATGTAATTAAATCAAATTCAATTAAATAATTATGCCTATCAAAATTACTATTCACATCGCTAGCGAATTAATTCTAAATTAACTCGTTCGCCCGAATTAAAATCCAATTTTAATTTCGCGTCGAAATCTAATTTCGTATAATATATCGAATATATTATTTTTATCGATTAATTCCAAATTAATCGTTCTCTCTCTTTAAATAATATTTTATCCCAGACAAAATATTTCCGTAATTATCCTAGATTAATTTTCTCTCTCTATTAATTAATTCAAGATTAATAATGTGCGAGTCATACTGTAGGCACTGCATTTTGCATGTAAGTCCCGATGATGAGTCTCGTATGGAGACACTACCTCTTTGATTGTGAAAGCCGCGGGAAACGGACGTCGGAAGGGGAAAGTTGGAAATTAGCATTTGGACGGATTTAACTCGCTTGTTTCACTTCGGGTTCGCTTGTTGGACCTATGTTTTAAAACACACCAAGCCCAATCCAAAATAATTAAAACATTTAAAATACATGTCACAAATGAAAACCAATTAAATTGAAATTAAACACAAATTAAAACCCATTAAATCACATCTCACAAATTAAATAATTAAATCCTTTAAAATACATGTCACAATTTAAATTAAATTAAATTAAATAACTAATTGAAATGAAATTAAATTAAAACAACCAATTAAATGAATTAAAGCAAATTAAATTTAAAATTAAATTAAACCTAATTCCAAAATTAAATAAATCACTCACCTAATTTAAATAATTCATTGCCTTAAATAATTAAATTAAATTAAATTATAATCAAACTAAATACACGTATAAATTAATTGATTTTGTTTCCTATTAAAGCCATGCATAACCCTAATTCCCTTACCCTCTCACTATAAAAATAACACAAACTAAACCCTAAGACTGGCTGGCCTATCTCTCTCACACGGCACAAAAACAAAAAAACCATAACAAAACCTCTCTCCATCTCCTCTTATTCGGCAGCCACAAACAAACAATAAACCCTAATAATTCAATGTAAGCTGCTCTCACACAGCCACGACACCTGCTTCTTGACTCTCCACGGCACCACACAAAAACAGAAAAACCCTACAAACTCACGTCAAAGAACCCTAAAGCCCTAGTTCTCATTTTCCTCTCGGCAAAACTGACTAGCAAGCCACCAGCACGCCACTGACCTGCACCTCTATAACCTCACGTAACCACCCTTGAACCTGCCTTCACCACCTTCAACGCACACTGCTCACAAAATCCATACAGCTCTCACGCCTATTAGCCACAAACAGACCTCACACCAACAAACCCTTAACAGCTCACTGCCTCTTACGTAACACCCATTGCCTCTTCTCACGCTAATCTCAACAACTCCAATTGCCTCACGCCTGAAACCCTATCACGCCACCTGCCAGCAGCCCCTCACGTGAACAACGAGAAGCCCTCATCAGCCCATCACGCCTCACACGTAGCCTTAACGCATTAGCACTCACAAACTACACACAATAAGCCATCTAGCCCCCACACACATTAGCGTCAGCTCACGCACCATAGCCTGCTTAAACTCACTGCCGCCTAAACAAACATGCCACCTCACAGCCTTTAGCCTTCATCACACCACATAGCCTTCACCTTGCCCTCAAAATTCACATAGCCTCAACACATAACAACCACGCTACAAATTGCCACTTCGCCGCCTGCCCCTAGATAGCCACGTTGCCTCCCGTTCAACGAACACCTAAAAGCCACTTACGCCCACGTTGACACCCCTCACGCACTCAACAATAAACACGCCATAATCTGCCGCATAACCTCCCAAAAATCACGCCCTAAACCATACAAAATCTTCCGTATAACCTCCCAAAAATCACGCCTTAAACTGCCTTAAACTGCCCTCCAAAAACTGCCTTCAACACACCGAAAACTGCACGTATTTAGTCCCCTAAACTGCCCAGTAAAACCCACAAAACTGTCCTGTAAAAACCCAAACTGCACCCTGAAAACTGCCGCAAACTGTCAAGGAAAACTGCACTGTTCGACTCCAAAACTGCCCAATTTTTATCACCAAAACAGCCCACATTTTAGCCCTAAAAGCCGCAAAACAGTAAGGCCTAATTCATGACCAGAAACAGCAGTGAAACTGAGGAAAAATAGTGGCCCCGAACATCAAAACAGCGAGGAAAGACGTTGAGCTAATAAATCGGAAAAGTAGCGGATCATTCACCCTTCGGACGGCCTTGTAACGCCCTTTCGTGAGACGAAAAAGAAGTTAGACCTGAGGGCACCCTTTTACTTATTATCTTTCGTTTATTTTATTTATTTTAAAAATATTATTGAATGAGAGTCGTTTGAAGCATGATGTGATTGTTGGATGAGCGGGATATGTGTTCCCTTTTGTGGTATATCGGATGGGAACCCGGATATAAATTCCATAGACGATTCCGAACGGACTGTATTGCGGTCTGCACTCAGGATACAACGCCACGTATCACTTAAGAGACAAGTATTTCGTCTCATTCAAACTTGTATTTGAGCATGTCGTAGTTTATAGGTCGTTTATTTATTATTTTAAGCATGATTTAATTTAGTTTTGTTATTTAATTTTTAAGCATGATTATGTTATTATTAAGCATGTTATTTTGATTAGTTTAGGTTTATGTTTGAATAGTGATTCGTTTATTTAATGGTTCAATATGCTCATTGTGTGATATCGTGTTTTCCGTTCAAAGACTTACTTTCAAGCAGCAAACTTAGTAGATATTAGGATTTATTTAGTGAATGCATGTTAGATCTAAATACCTTTGAGCATGATTATTGAGTAGACTCGGTTAATTTATTGCACAAATCATATCATCACAAGTGACATAAGTAAGGGACCATTCCGAACCCAACGGTTTGAGGTCTTCCCTTGCGAGGGGTGAGTACGGCCTTAAATCTTTGTCCCGGTTCACACCCGGTGGCGACTCCATTATTCTCCGGTTTAGTTCCCCGCTGACTACTCCGTACTCCCAACTAGGCCGCGAGCCTAGAACAGCATGCGTCGTCAAGTTCTGTTTCCTACACATACATCATCGATGAATCTTCGAGAAGGGACCCATGAGATCCCCTGATATGTTGGTAGTAAATCCGGTCGTCGGACTATCCGAACACGTACGTATCTAGTACTACGTTTTTACCGATTTACAAGACATGGTTGGCTTCTAGCAAAGCACCGTGCCTACCCAATTCTCCAGAAATATTCTTAAAGGAATATGTAATCTGTATCAGGCGTAGTATATGTCATATTGCGTATTGCGATCCAGTATCGGATGTCACGTGCTAGGCCTGGGGCTGGAATTGTGTCTGCCCCGTATGAAGCACTTGTCGGATCTCTAGTAACTAGTCTCCATAATCGGATAATATGACTGATAATCATGACCTAGTCATATTATCCCGATGACTGCAGTACATAAGAGTACTAGTCCCGTATCCTATGTGACCATCATCTCCACTATGACCGGAGTGATACTTCCATCTTGACATCACACCCAATGTACTACGATTCTTAATATACCCAGAAGAGGCGTACACAGAATCGGTTAAAGCCCTGGATGACCAAAACCAACGCATATTGATTGTCGCAAGTATTAGCGGTGCAAGTCTCAGGTTAAGACCAAATACACCTACCCTGATTCGGACTTCCATAGACACATAGTCATACTACCAATGGAATTCTGATGGGTCTATCTAGAGCGAAGCTGTTTCTGTACGATCGGTAAACACAACCTCCTATTACACTTGCATGAGTATCTAATACCCAAAAATATGAGAACTATGTCGTTATGCTCCCATAACACGCACAAGTGCAATACTAGTCTATTCCGCATTATCGATGTCCAATCTCGATAATACTCCGACTAGGGATGTTTTAATGATTAAACCTTCATGGATTGATACTGTCTCATATCTTATCAATCCGGAACTAATCATATGGACTTTTATCATTTATATATCCCAATAATCTAATTACAAATGATAACAGAGCAATTTCCTTTGTCACATAGTTAATTTGTACAACAACACCATGTTCTGTACAAATAGTGATGCTATGGGTCATAATTTTCCAACAATCAGTACATATGCTTATGTACCACTTCCGGTATCTAAAATCTAATTTTAAAACCACTAGTGAACATGTTTATGATAAACATGCTTGAAGCAGGAGCCTTGCCCCTCTTCACTTCCTTCATGTCTGCCTTGTCCATAAGACAGTCACGCATCCAGTGACCCCGTTTGCCACAATTTAGGCAGACATATTGTGATATGTCCTTTGTCTTCCCAGAAGACTGTGATGATTTTGCCTTTGCCCCATTTTAGAAGCTCTAGCTATGCTTCCTTGAGCATAGCCAACAACTCTCCAAGAGTTTTCTCTTGGTTCATAATGAACCTACCCCAGCTTTCGGGTAGAGACTATAAGATCAAATATTTGGTAGTCTCGGCCACATAGGTAATGCCCAGCTAACCTAGTTGACCGATGTCAGCAATCATCTGCGACACCTAGTGCTCGACAGATGTACCCTCTGATATACGCGAGCGAAAGAGCTTCCTTTTGCAATTTGTACTTCTAAGATCTAAGAATAGATCTATGAAGATCCTTTAATTTCAACATCATGATTTAAGGATCTAATCCTTAATTCTGACGACGGAATTAAAGAGTCATTGCGATAAGCATAATGGATTGAGCACTAAAGTTATCATTACATAAATCTTCCAAAGATCATGTTCTATTATTTGCTCAACTCCGGGCTTAGGCCCGAGATGTTTCTCTATCAAATAAAGTAACTCCTCAGTTCCCAGGACTATCCTGAGGTATTATTCACAATTTGAAAATTAAAGCCGCTTAAAGACATTTTCCCAAGGATTATGTTCTAAATGCTAATCTTTCAGTTATCTTGATTTCAATAGTCCAACTATCCAATCAACGATTTCGGGTACAATCAAATATAATGATTATTATAGTCTAACTATATAATCAACTATTATTTGATTAGTTAAATTCAAATATATTGATTACTATAATCCAATTATATAATCAACTATAAATTGAAGTAGTTTGAATACAGTCTAACTGTTTAATTAAAATAACAATTAAATATTAGTCCAACTAATATATTTATTAATTAATGATGAAAAATGAAATGAGCACGTATTGACAAGTATCTAAACGAAATTTCAAATTTAATACTTGCCTCCCACTATCTTTCGGCGAGCCTCTAACCCTCTGTTGAGTACTCGGGAAACCTTGTTTCCTAGTGGGCTATGATCCCGTTAACTAACACACAACCTTGACTTTGGCCAACAAGCTGTATGATATTTAACTAGGTAGATCTCTAAGATCAATTGGATCTCATCCAATTCCTAGATCCAGTAGGTGGACATCCAAATCCGAAACATATATCTAATATATGCCAATATATATGATATATTCCCTAACATTTTTCCTCTGAATCAACTAAGCCTTGGTTTTGGCACAACAAGCTTAATGATTCCAGTTAAGCGAGACCCATTGACCTTGGAAAGCTTCGTAATCGATATCGACGGATAATAAGTGATCTTGAATTTGGCCAACAAATCACAACTTGGACAAGACATGCGATATGGAACAAAGCCTTCATGATTCAAACACATCTGCGATGGACAAAGGTCTTGACTTTGGCCAACAAACCAGTGCCAACCTTGGATCTTGAAAATGAATCATTCAATGGAAGGAAAGCGCTTAATATCTGTTGAGGGTTTTTCGCGTAATTGGCAACCAATTAATTATCTTTGATTAGGTCTCATCATACACCCTTAAACATGCATTCTAAAAGCATAATAAGGTGCGATAAATAAATTAATAATGATATGCGGATGGATATTTAAAACATTTTGTTCCTAGAACAAATTTCTCTCTTTCTTCTCCCCGTCTAGCACTATTCTTACTTCTACCCAATTACATAACACTTCTAAAGAAACCTCATTTACATTGAGGGGAATAGGTGAGAAGAGAAATACAAAGAGTCAAGAGGTAATAGGCTGGACACACAGGTCCAATTTAATAAATTCTAAATTTATTACAACAATTTCCAAAATTGCCCTCACCCATCTAATATCCATCCGATATACATTATTCATACATCACATCCATGTATTCACACAAAGCATGTTATCAATCAATCTAATCCAATTAATTAATCTTTGATTAGTGAGCATCCAATGTTCAAACAACGATTTGATTTGCGCGAGTCCAACTCGTTTAAGAATAAGTACTCAAAGTACGAATTCTTGATTTATATCAAACTACAACATTAAATCCAATTTAATTCGTATTCAATACTAATTCGTTATTCAATTCCAAATTAAATAATTACACTTTATTAATAAGCCTTTGTGACTTAGATTCTAAATCTAATCTTTATGGGTCTCAAAGCCCAATTAACATCCAATGTCAATTTAATTTAAAGTCCAATGGGCTTTCAATTAATTTATAAGGCATGGGCTTTGGCAACCAAAGCCCAATAAGGAATCACCCTTTGCCAAAAATCAATTTAGGCCCAATTAAATCTTTAAAGGCCCATTTAATCATATTTGGACTTTATGGAAATGGTTTTAGGCCCAATTTGATCCAACCAATTATCCTAAACCAAACTTGGCCCAACCAAGCCCATTAAGCCCAAATACAACATTTTTAGCCCAATTCCAATTTAGCCAAACTAATTAAATTCCAATATTCTAAATATCATAATTTAATCAATTAAAGTGTATTAGCCATAATTGATTATTTAAATCAACATTTCCAAAATACCAATTTACATAATTAATCATGCTCTAATTAACCAACTTATGTCCAACACAAATTGAAGCAAAATCAATCCCAAAATGCTCTTAAGCTCTCGGCAATGGGGACTTTTTATATCAATTTTGATTTCAATCCAATTAAATCACAAACTAATATATCACATGCATTTTAAACACATCCAATTGTCTAATATTCAAAAATCACCAAGAGCTATGGTTCTATACCATTCGGCCAAGCCACAAAATTTGGGGAAAATTAATCCAATTAATTTTTCTTCAAATTGATCATGCACAACTCAAAGTTAACATATTATAAGCATGCTCAACCAAATAATTTGCCAAAAACATGCTCAAATCAAAAATACCCAAATTAAAGTTAAGAACCCTAAATTCAATTTCATGCTTAATAACCACTCTGATACCATTGTTGGGTTTTCTAGGTCAAACCAAGATCAATTAAGCAATGAAATGTGTGAATACGCAAAGTAAGATGGCGAAAATACTCACTTTGATCGGCTAAGTGGATGTGTAGACAACAAAAAATTTTCCTCCTTGAGTTTCGGCCAAGCCCTCCTTGTGTTGATCTTCAAGCTCCAAGCTTTGAGTGTTGATTCCAAGCTCAATGATTGGTTTCCCTATCACCATTGAATGACTCCTTGTGTTTAGAAATTTTGCAACAAAACTTCTTCTTTTCTTCTTCCTAGTTTCGGCCAAGATGAAAGAAAATGGAGAGAGTGTTTTGCTACAAAAACCGTGAATGAGAGAGTGAGAAGTGAGTGTGTTGGCTTGTATTTTGATTTAAAAAATCAAATAAACATATACCAAACATTTGGTATTAGTCAATCAAGCCATCAACTTTAGACAGTGTGTTGAACAAGTCTTCACTAACTTCACCAAAACCAATCAACAAAAGTGACAAGTGATGTGACTTGTGATGTGACTTGTAGGCCCTACTTGATTCAAAATCTGAGTGTGCCCGCAACGAATTCAAATCCCGGGCTCGGGTTCGCTAATTCTGAATTAACGAATTTTCCGTTGCGACGTAATTAAATCAAATTTAATTAAATAATTATGTCTAGCAAAGTTACTATTCACGTCGCTAGCGAATTAATTCTAAATTAACTCGTTCGCCCGAATTAAAATCTAATTTTAATTCCGCGTCGAAATCTAATTTCGTCTAATATATCGAATATATTATTTTATCGATTAATTCCAAATTAATCGTTCGCTCTTTTCAAATAGTATTTTATCCCAGATAAAATTTCTCTCCGTAATTAATCCTAATTAACTTTCTCTCTCTACTAATTAATCCCAGATTAATTATGTTCGAGTCATACGTCATCGGTGAACCCATGAGATCTCTGGATATGTTGGTAGTAAATCTGGTCGTCGGACTATCCGAACACGTACGTACCTAGTACTACGTTTTTACCGATTTACAAGACATTGTTGGCTTCTAGCAAAGCACCGTGCCTACCCAATTCTCCAGAAATATTCTTAAAGGAATATATAATCTGTATCAGGCGTAGTATACGTAGTATTGCGTATTGTGATCCAGTATCGGATGTCACATGCAAGGCCTGGGGCTGGAATTGTGTCTGCCCCGTACGAAGCATATATCGGATCTCTGGTAACTAGTCTCTATAATCGGATAAACATGACCTAGTCATATTATCCCGATGACTGCAGTACATAAGAATACTAGTTCCGTATCCTGCGTGATCATCATCTCCATATGACTGGAGTGATACTTCCATATTGACATCACACCCAATACACTACGATTCTCAATATACCCAGAAGAGGCGTACACATAACTTGTTAAAGCCCTGGACGACCAAAACCAAAGTATATTGATTGTCGCAAGTATTAGCGATGCAAGTCTCAGGTTAAGACCAAATACACCTACCATGATTCCGACTTCCATAGACACATAGTCATACTAACAATGGAATTCCGAGGGGTCTATCCGGAGCGAAGCTGTTTCCGTACCATCGGTAAACACAACCTCCTATTACACTTGCATAAGTATCCAGTACTTAAATATATGAGAATTATGCCGTTATGCTCCCACAATGCGCACAAGTCCAATACTAGTCTATTCCGCATTATCGATGTCCAATCTCGATAATACTACGACTATGGATGTTTTAATGATTAAACCTTAGTGGATTAATAATATTAATCTGGAACTAATCATATGGACTTTTATCATTTATGTATCTTGGTAATCCAATTACAAATGATAAAAGAGCAATTTCCTTTGTCACATAGTTAATTTGTACAATATCACCATGTTCTGTACAAATAGAGATGCTATGGGTCATAATTGTCCAACAACACCAGGTCGCGTACATGTCTTTCAATGTATAAGTTCTCAGAGAGTGCCAACAACTTTTCGATCTATCCCAGTAGATCTTTATTCCTAGAATAAAGGTTGCATCTCTTAACTTTTTCATGGAGAATTTTAATGAAAGTCAAGCTTTTACCGATTGTTAACATGGGAATGTTATTTCCAAGGAATAATACATCATCAATCTATAGGACATCCAATGTTAGTGCGCTCCCACTAACTTTCTTATATACATAAGAATCACCTTCATTTTGAGTGAAACCATATTGTAATATGATCTTATCAAAACGTTAGTTCCATGAACGCAATGCTTGCTTCAATTCATAATTGGATTGATCTAACTTGCAAACCTTGTTTGCATGTTTTGGTACGACAAAACCGTCTGGATGTTGTAAACATCCTCCAAAAGGTTTCTGTTAAGGAAAATGATTTTTGACATTCAGCTGCCATATTTCATAAACGAAATATGTAGCACTTGCAAGTATTATCCGAATGGATTTAATCATGGCAACAGGTAAATGGTTTCGTCGTAATCGACATTATGTTGATGACGATACCATTTCGCTACAAGCCTAGCTTTGTACGTTTGTATGTTGTCATCAATGTTTGTCTTCACCACGAAGACTCATTTGCTACCAATAGGCACAATGCCTTCTGGTACATCAACCAGTGTCCAAACTTGGTTGGTATACATGGAATCCATTTCGCACTTCATGGCACTTTGCCATAAACCGGAGTTTATACCTTGTATCGTTTCCTCATACGTAGTCAGTTCATCTTCCTCAATAAGATTGTAATCTTCAAGAGGTGAGATCAGAAATCCATACCTCTTAGGTTGTTTTCTGACTCTCTCCGACCTACGCGGTTCTTATGTATTAGAAGATTGTGGTACAGTCTCATCCTTGATGAACTGTTCATGTTCCGTAAGGGAATCGGTGTCTGGAACAGTATCACTCTGATTTTCATCGAGTTCTACTTTCCTCCCACTTACCACTGCATTTAGGAATTCCTCATAGGAAAACCGCATGGAGAGCAAAAAATATCTTTGTTCTCTTGTGAGTTGTGGAATTGGTTTCCCTAGGATAACCAATTACAAATAGGCGCTAATCCGATTTGGGTTCTAGCTTGGTACCATCCAAACATATGCCCAGCATTCCCAGATCTTCAGGAATGAGAAACTCGGTTTCTTTCCTGTCCATATTTCATATGGAGTCTGTCTAACAGACTTTAACAGAACCTTATTCAAAATAAGTATTGCAATGTTCAATGCGTAATCCACATTCAATATTAAAAATCCAATTTTAAAATTAGGAGTGGACACGTTTATTACAATAACAAACATACCTGAAGTCGGAGCCTTGTCCGTCTTCATTTCCTTCATGTCTGCCTTGTCCATACGGTAGTCACGCTTTCAGTGACCCCGTTTGCCACAATTTAGGTAGACATTTTGAGATATGTCTTTTGTCTTCCCAGAAGACTGTGATGATTTTACCTTTGCCCCCTTTTCTTCACACCCCCAGAAGCCTTCGGCCAAGCCTTGGCCTTCTGGGATGTCGAAGTAAGATGCGCCTTGCGCTTCTTGCCCTTTTGGAAGCTTTTGCTCTGCCTCCTTAAGCATAGCCATTAACTCTCCAAGAGTTTTCTCTTGGTTCATGATGAACCCGCCCCAGCATTTGGGTAGAGACTGTAAGATCAAATCTATGGAAGTCTCGGCCTCGTAGGTAATGCCCAGCTAACCTAGCTGTTCGATGTCAGTAATCATTTTCGACACCTAGTGCTTGACAGATGTACCCTCTAACATATGCAAGCGAAAAAGCTTCTTTTGCAATTCGTACTTCTAAGATCTAAGGTTAGATCTGAAAAGATCCTTCAACTTCAACATCATACTATAAGAATCTAATTCTTAGTTCTGACGATGAAATTAAGGAGTCATTGCGGCAAGCATAACGGATTGAGCACTAAAGTTATCATCACAATGAGTCTTCTAAAGCTCATGCTCTACTATTTGCTCAACTCCGGGCTCAGGTCCGAGAGGTTTCTCTATCCAATAGAGTAACTTCTCAACTCCCAGGACTATCCTGAGATTCATTTCCCAATCTGGAAAATTTACACCGTTAAAGACATTATCGCCCATGATTATGTCCGCAACGTTAATCTTTCCAGCTATCTTGATTGCTATAGTCCAACTATCCAATCAACGAATTCGGGTACACTCAAAATGTAATGATTACTATAGTCCAATTATATAATCAACTACTAGTGGAGTAGTGTGTTATACAGTCTAACTGTTCAAAGAAAGCAATATTCAATATTAGTCCAACTAATATATTTATAACAACGATAAATAAAATAAAAGAGCGCGTAATGTCAAGTATTTAAACGAAATTGCAAATTTAATACTAGCCTCCCACTATTTTTCGACGAGCCTCTAACCCTCTGTGGAGTACTCGGGAAACCTAGTTTCCTAGTGGGCTAGAATCCTGTTAAATAGCACACAACCTTGAATTTGGCCAACAAGCTGTATGAAACTTAACTAGGTAGATCTCTAAGATCAATTAGATCCCATCCAATTCCTAGATCCAGTAGGTGGACCTCCAATTCAGAAACATATATCCAATATATGTAAATATATCCAATATATTTCCTAACCTATTTCCTCTGAATCAACTAAGCCTTGGCTTTGGCTCAACAAGCTTAATGATTCCAGTTAAGCGGGACCCATTGACAGTGGGAAAGCTTCATAATCCACGTCGATGAACTAGAGGTGACCTTGACTTTGGCCAACAAGTCACAACCGTCTAAGACATGCGATATAGAACAAAGCTTTCGTAGTTCAAACACATCCGCGATGGACATTGATCTTGACTTTGGCCAACAAACCAATGCCAATCTTGGATTTTGGGAGAGAACCACTCAATGGAAGGAAAACGCTTAATATTTGATGAGGGTTTTTCATGTAATTGGCAAACAATTTATTATCTTTGATTAGGTCTCATCATACACCCTTAAGTATGCATTCTAAAAGCATAATAAGGCGTGAAATAAATTAATAATGATATACGGATGGATATATAACAAATTTGTTCCTAGAACAAATCTCTCCATTTCCTCTCTCTTGTTAGCACTATTCATACTTCTACCCAATTACATAACACTAAAAGAAACCTCATTTACATTGAGGGGAATTGGTGAGAAGAGAAATACAATGAGAAAATAGATAATAGGCTGGGCACGCATGTCCAATTTAATAAATTCTAAATTTATTACAACAATTTTTAAAATTGCCCTCGCCCTTCTAATATCCATCCGATATACATTATTCATACAATACATCCATGTATTAACACAAAGCATGTTATTCAATGAATCTAATCCAATTAATTAATCTTTGAATTAATGAACATCCAATGTTCAAACAACGATTTAATTTGCGCGAGTCCAACTTGTTTAAGAATAAATACTCAAAGTACGTATTCTTGAAATATATCGAACTACAATTTTTTTAAATCCAATTTAATTTGTATTCAATACTAATTCTAATTTAATTCCAAATTAAATAATTACACTTATTTATGTGCCTTTTAGACTTAGATTCTAAATCCAATCTTTATGGGTCTCAAAGGCCCAATTAGTATTCAATATTATTCAATTAAAGTCCAATGGGCTTTCAATTAATTCTTCAGGTGTGGGCTTTGGCCATTATGGATCAAACCCAATATGCCAAGGCCCAATAAGGAATCACCCTTTGCCCGAAATCAATTTTGGCCCATTAGGCCTAATTAAATTATTAAAGGCCCAATAATCATATTTGGACTTTATGGAAATGGTTTTAGGCCCAATTGGATCCAACCCAATTGTCTTAAACCAAACTTGACCCAACCAAGCCCATTAAGCCCAATTACAACAAATTAAATTAACACATTATTCCAAATTACATATTAATTTAATTAAAGTGCAATTAACATAATTAATCAATTAATCTAATGTTTCCAAAACACTAATTAATCCAATTAATCATGCTCAATATTTCCAATTCATGTCCAACATAAATTGCAGCAAAATCAATTCTAAAACATGCTATATAGCTCACGGCAAATGCATAGAAATTATCATACAATTTGATTTCAATCCAATTAAATCAACATATAACATACATTTCTTGCCAATTAACATATCTATTTGTCAAATTTCAAAATTAACCATGAGCAATACTATGGCATAAATTCGGTCATGCTAAGGAATTTGGGATTTTTGATCTAATCAATTTTTTCTCAGTTCCAACAATGTACAAATCCAATTAAATATCATATAAACATAACCCAACCATCAATTAAGGCAAATCAAGCTCCAAGCCAAAAATCTCAAATTAAAGTATATAAACCCTAGGTTCAAATCAATCTTAGATCTCGCTCTGATACCATTATTAGTGTCCTAGACATGCCACGGGATTTCTAAGCGTGGTTCGTGTGTGAATAGTTAAAGAGAGTTGCGAAAAATACTCACAATGATCGGTTGAAGTTCAAAACTTTTTCCATGGATGATGGAAGCTCCAAGCCTTCTTTTAGTGTTCCAAACTCATGGGTGAGTCTCCCAATCACCTCATTAAACTCCTTTGAGTGCTAGCTCACTTGGTTTTGCAACAAAACACAAGAAGATAAGAAGAATAAGCTTGGCAGAATGCAGCGAGCAGAAGAGAGAATTTCGCTTTGCTATGAATAGTGAATTCATGCCAATTTCCAAAATTGACTTAGTTTAAATACTTGAGTTGAGTGTTGGAATCGGTTTGTGTAAATGACAAGTAAACCAAGTCTTTTACTCAACCTTTAACTTGCCAAATTCAACTTTATCATTAGTCCACTTATTAAATTCCAAATTTAAGTCGGCTAATCCAACACGTAACTTCACTCGGGCCCTTGTTCGTTTAATCCAATTAAACGAATTTTCCGTCGCGACATAATTAAATCCAATTTAATTAAATAATAATTCCTCGTAAAATTATTACGAAAGTCGCTCACGAATTAATTCCAAATTAATTCGTTCGCTTGAATTAAAATCCAATTTTAATTCCATGTTGAAATCTGATTTCAATTAATATATCCGATAGATTATTTTAGCCCAAATAATTAAATTAAATAGTAAAATCCAATTTCACTATTAAAATTACTTTGCCGATTAATTCCAAATTAATCGCGTTCTCTCTTCTTCACGAATTAATCCCAGATCAATTCTTTCTTTGATAATTAATCCCAGATTAATTCTTGCCGTAATTAATCCCAGATTAATTTCTCTCTCTTATAATTAATCCTAGATTAATTCTGTTACAGTCAAATGTCATTGGTGAATCTTCGGGAAGTGACCCAAGAGATCCCCGGATATGTTGGCAGTAAAAATGGTCATCGGACTATCCGAACACGTGCGTACTCGGTACCATGTTCTTACCAATTTACAAGACATGGTTGGCTTCTAGCAAAGCACCGTGCCTACCTAATTCTCCAGAAATATTCTTTAAATGAATATATAATCTATATCAAGCGTAGTATACTAAGTATTACGTATTACAATCCAGTATCAGATGTCGCATGCTAGGCCTGGGGCTGGAATTGTGTCTGCCTCGTACGAAGCATATATCGGATCACTAGCAACTAGTCTCCATAATCGGATAATCATGACCTAGTCATATTATCTCGATGACTGCAGTACTTAAGAGTACTAGTTTTGTATCCTACGTGATCATCATCTCCATATGACTGAAGTGATACTTCATTCTTGACATCACACCCAATACACTACGATTCTCAGTATACCCAGAAGATGAGTACACAGAACCTGTTAAAGCCCCGAATGACCAAAACCAAAGTATACTGATTGTCGCAAGTATTAGCGATGCAAGTCTCAGGTTAAGACCAAATACACCTACCCTGATTCGGATTCCCATAGACTCATAGTTATACTACCAATGGGATTTCGAGGGGTCTATCCAGAGCGAAGCTGTTCCCGTACCATCGGCAAACAGAACCTCCTATCACACTTGCATAAGTATCCAATACTTAAATATATGAGAACTATGTTGTTAAGCTTCCATAATGTGCACAAGTGCAATACTAGCATATTCTGCATTATCGATGTCCAGTCTAGATAATACTACGACTAGGGATATTTAATGATTAAACCTTTCGTGGATTAATAATGTCTCATATCTTATTAATCTGGTACTAATCATATGGACTTTTATCTTTTATATATCTAAGTAATCCAATTATAAAATAATAAAAGAGCAATTTCCTTTGTCACATAGTTAATTTGTACAAAGAACACCATGTCTTTTACAAATAGTGATGCTATGGGTCATAATTGTCCAACACCACCTTGATTTCATCTTTCCAGGGAAAAGTTTCAACCTTAAATTGTACAACAACACCTACTGCCCCGGTTCCAGTTGTCTGCCCACTATTTTTTTTATCATTCCATTTCTTGGTCTTTTCTTTGTACAGTCTAGCATTCTCATAAGCCTGTAAATGAAATTCCTCCAATTCATTCAGTTGGTTGAGTCTTTTCTCACATGCTGCTTGTAGATCAAGATTTAACTTCTTCAGTGACCAATACGTTTTATGTTCAAGCTCCACTGGCAGATGACATACTTTCCCAAACACCATTCGATATGGGGACATACCAATAGGTGTCTTGTAAGCTGTCTGGTAGGCCCATAGTGCGTCATCCAGTTTTGTAGACCAGTCCCTCCATGTTGATCCAACGGTTCTCTCCAATATTCTCTTGATCTCTCTGTTTGAAACTTCAACCTGTCCATTTGACTGTGGATGGTAAGTAGTGGAAAATTTATGAGTAACTCCGTATTTGAATAGGAATGCATCGAAGTATGTGTTACAGAAATGTGTGCCACCATCAATGATAATTGCCCGAGGTGTTTCGAAGCGAGTGAAAATATTATTTATAAGGAATTTTATCACCACTTTTGAGTCATTTGATGGCAGTGCTGTTGCTTCAACCCATTTGGAGACGTAGTCTACTGCAACCAAAATGTAAAGGTTTCCAAATGAAGGAACAAAAGGTCCCATAAAATCAATCCTTCATACATCAAATATCTCAACTTCGAGAATGTCTTGAAAAGGTCCTTCATTTCTCCTAGAAATATTTCTTATTCTCTGGCACCTGTCACAATCTTTAAATAGAGTGGGCTAGAACGAGCCTGATTGTAGGACTTTGGCTGTAGTTTTATCTCCGCTGAACTGTCCGCCGTATGGTGATGAATGACAATGCTGCAAGACACTATTAACCTCCTCATGTGGTACACAATTTCTCAATAATTGATCAGCACAACGTTTGAACAAGTACGGTTCATCCCAGACATAGTGCTTGACTTCTTTGAAGAATTTCTTTCGTTGCTGATGTGTTCATTCCAACAGCCATTTTCCCGATACTATGTAGTTTACATAGTCAGCATACCAAGGGACTTCCTACTGTTTGATGGCAAACAACTGTTCATCTTGAAAAGTTTCTTTGATTGTCAGTTCATTGCCAGCTGTTTCTCAATTCTCGAGCCTCGATAAGTGATCTGCCACTTGATTTTCGGTCCATTTCCTGTCTCGGATCTCCACGTCAAATTCTTGCATTAGAAGCAACCAACAGATCAATATGGGCTTTGCATCTTTCTTCACAATCAGGTTTTTGATTGCTGAATGATCTGTGTAAACCACCACATTGGGACCCAGCAGATAGGAGCGGAATTTATCAAAAGCAAACACAACTGCAAACAGCTCCTTTTCAGTTGTTGTGTAGTTGAGTTGTGCTTCATCCTGAGTTTTGCAAGAATAGTAAATGTTGTGGAAAATTTTTGCTTTGCGTTGTCCCAAAACTGCACCTACAGTAAAATCACTAGCATCGCACATCACCTCAAATGGAAGGGTCCAGTCTAGTGCTACTATGATGGGGGCGGAGACCAGCTTCTGTTTCAAGATTTCAAAAGCATGGTGGCATTCTTTGATGAAGTTGAAAGACACATCTTTCTCCTGCAGATTACATAGAGGTTTAGCAATCTTGGAGAAGTCTTTGATAAATCTCCTGTAAAATCCTGCATGTCCGAGAAAACTGCGAATCCCTTTGACTGATGATGGTGGATGTAATTTTTCTATTATCTCGATCTTTGCTTTGTCTACCTCGATTCCCTTTTGTGAGATCTGATGTCCCAGGACAATACCTTCCTGCACCATGAAGTGGCATTTCTCCCAGACGAGTACCAGGTTGGTATCTTCGCATCTTTGTAACACTTTTTCTAGATTTTACAAGCAGTGGTCAAAAGAGTCTCCAAACACAAAAAAATCATCCATGAAAACCTCTATGTTTTGTTTTATCATGTCTGATAAGATGGCCATCATGCAACATTGAAATGTGGTAGGAGCATTACATAGTCTAAATGGCATCCTGCGGAAAGCAAAAGTACCATACGGGCATGTAAAAATGGTTTTCTCCTGATCTTCTGGAGCGATGGAAATCTGATTGTACCACGAGTATCCGTTCAGAAAATAATAGAATTCATGTCCCGCCAGTCTGTCAAGCATCTGGTCAATGAATGGTAGCGGGAAATGATCCTTCCGTGTTACTTTGTTCAGCTTCCTTAGTCCATTCATACTCTCCATCCAGTCACCGTTCTTGTTGGAATCAGCTCGTTCTTTTCATTGGGGACTACAGTCATTCCTCCTTTCTTGGGTACACATTGAATAGGACTCACCCAAGTGCTGTCAGAGATGGGGTAAATGATATCGGCTTCCAATCATTTAATGATTTCTTTCTCTACGATCTCCTTCATAATTGGATTTAGTCTCTGTTGATGCTCCACTGCGGCTTGTACTCGTCGTATATCAGAATTTTGTGCATGTAAAATGATGGACTAATGCCTCGAATATCTGATATAGTCCAGCCAATAGCTTTCTTGTGATCACGTTGTTGGGGTAGTTGTGGAACCCATAGGGTCGGATCGGTGCCCCAGGCAGCGGAAATGGGTCTAACCCATGGATATCAATTTATGGATGTAATTTTAAATCATTTAATGAAATACTATATTCCATTACGAGTGTATAGGAAAAAATCGAGACTGAATCGGAGTTCAGAAGCTCCCAAACGAAGCAAAACAAAATCGGCGCGCGTGAACGGTGCCGCGTGCGTGAAGCACACGTGCTACAGTGCGCGCACACACTGTAGCAATCAGGTGTGCTGCTATATATTTTTTTTATTCATTTTCATTTGAATTTCTTACATTCAATTCACATTCCAGTGAGCTGAATGGTTTAAGGTCTTTGACCCTAATCTATTCCGGTATTTCCTAAACACTTCAAAAACACCCAAAATTAATTTTTAATTTCAAAACCATCCTAAACACGTGTTATAGAATAAAAATCTAGTTTTTCAAAATATCGAATATTTTTCCAAAAAAATAAATTTATTCTAAATACGCATTTTCGTAAATTTTGAATCCAATACACAAACCATTTTAGAATCCCAATTAGAAATGTCTCATGAACAATTCTAGTCCACCTAAGGTGGTCAAGTGAATCTAGAATGGTAGCCATAGCTCTAGCTTTAATCTAGAGTTCCAAACTCTAATTAATTGTTCCATGTCCAGCATGAACATCTTTGACCTAATTACAAGCATGTTGTGTTTATACTTCTAAAGTATCCTAACACAATTGATTAGCCTTATTCAACATTAAGCTATGTGATCATGCATCTAATACACAAATAAACATAGCCTAGGAGAAGATCAAACATTACCTAGTAAGCTTGATGCAAGATCCAATCTACTTCTCCTTTGTTGAAATTGTTGGAGAACTTCCAATGTGTGCAAGCTTGACTCCAAGATCCAATCTTGTTTCCAATGCTTCCAAGCTTTAGTTCAAGATCCAATCTTGATTTCTCTTAGATGAAATGTTGTAGAGACCTCACAAGCTTCTCTAAACACTTCTCTAACTTAGGCTAAACTCTCAAGAATTTTCTTATGCTTGTATTTGAACTTGTAATTAAAACCTTCTTAAAGCTTGCTATTTATAGCAAAACTTAGGCAATTTTTAATTAATAAAAGTTGTAATCAACTTTTAAGTGGGCTTAATCTAATTTGTCCAAATATGTATAATTAGGTATGATTAATCTCCATTGTCTCCCACTTAGATTTAATCCAATTATATCAAGCCAAAACCACCTATTATTACATACTTACAATTACCATAATATCCTCAAATGGTAGAGATAATTATGATTTTACAATTAAGCCCTTGTGTAATTATTGAATTAATCAAATTAATTCAATTAGGTCAAAGTAAATAATCAATTTTATCCAATAACACTTGATTATCTTAGTTGATAATTATAATATCGAATATTATCTTTTATCAAAAAATAATTGGCTACCCAAGTGCTCAACGAGTACACTTCATATTGGGACTCTCTAAGTTCAGACACGTTCGTCATATAAGTCTAGCTAATATGTACGTAATTCGGCCACCTCAGAATTCGCGAAGAACACGAACGACATTTCTGAACTATACAAGTCGAGGTCATCACATATGTTTAAAAATCCCTCCGTCATAGGCTATCCGAGTTGTGCTTAGGAAACATAGAATATACCGTCAAGTTTCCAAGGCGCACATCTCATGTTGACATGTCCACGATTCTTTACAACTGATGCGATCCACCCTAGGTGATTAGATTTGTCCAAAGTCTTTAAGAATCGTGACTTAACTCACATGGATACCTAAATCCCTTATGGTACACATATGGGCCGATAGATCCTATCTTTCTTCGCACTTGATTACTGAGTGCATCGGTCCACACCCAACGAACATCTAGAGGCCAGACCATGAAAGGTTTTTGACATACAATCTAAGTGTGGAGGATCTCACAAAAAATCAATGATATCTTATAGTTAAAGGATTACATATGCTACTCGACTCGAGGAGATTCCTATTGACGGTGGTGTGTACTTCCAACTATTAGGAATCACCTATGAGTCATTCAGTATTCGCTCCAACGAATACCCACAGGTCTATATGAGTTTTCAAAACTCATGGTACATCACGTTAAACTATTGGAACTCCAATTCCAATATACGACATGTGCTAGTCTTCTAGGTTATAGGAATTCGACCGTATTCCAAAACCAACGACTAGGAATATTTACTTTAAGAATAGTTACACCTAGTGTCAAAACTATTCTAAGGTCGATGTCATTCTTAGCATATCTATACATCAATTTAATACGCGTAATGACAATACCATTATAAGGTATGAAATGAAAAATGTAGTTATTTTATTAATAAATAATAAAATGTATAAATCGGATTGGCACTCCAAGCACCAACTCCATCACACGTAACACTCTCAGCAACTTATCTTCATGCACCAATGTTAGCGATGAAGAAATAATCACAGTTAAATCAGAAGAGTTTTCTAAGTATGCATACCTGAGATGGTTCAAAAGTGGCTTTAGTTCCAACTGCGGTGGTTCTTCAATGGAGGGCTTGATTCGCTCCTTTTTTGTTAGTTCCAAACTTTCCACTTATGGTGTCGATCTGAAGCGAAAGGGTCCGTCAAGATAGTTGATACATTCCAAAATCTCATCATCTAGTTCTCTGTCAGTCATGTTGGTGATGCAAGCTTCAAGTTTGTCAGTTGAAAGTTGCATTGCATCAGTATTCTGGATGATACTATCTATTACATAAATTCTGAAACATTCCTCATCATTTTCATCATTCGGGAATTTCATGGATTTGAAGACATTGAATGTAACTTCTTGGTCCTGCACTTTCGTGGTTAGTTCTCTTTTTTGTACATCAATAACAGTTCGACCTGTAGCCAAGAATGGTGTCCCGATGATAAATGGTACATCTTTGTCTTCCTCCATGTCAAAGACAATGAAATCTGTAGGGAAAATAAATTTGTCGACTTTGACCAATTGACCGGTGCGTAATCACACGCGTATAACGCAAGCGCACGGATCGTTCAAGTAGTATAAAAAGTATCGATCCCACGAGGACTTAATACCCAATCTATTAATTTTATGAGGTCAAATGATTACTAGTATCTAACAGGTTGATTGATTGATTTGAAATGGTGATGATTTTAAATTTAAAAACAAGTACATAAAATTGCACGAAAGTAGGTTTAAGAAAATTCAATTTATAAAACTATCTAGGGTTATGAATCTTTCTAATATCTTTTAAAAGATGAAGTGGTTATTTGATGTTTGTGTAATAAATCAGTTTACTAACCTGGAACACGAAATTATGCGAAAGCCTCTGTCGATGGTCAGACGCAAATACCCAGTATAACCCAATTGAACCATATGTCTATGTCAACCAAATTACCTGGATTCATTAAGTTTAAGTTCCAATTATGGCTACCCCCGCCCGACAAGTATATGTCTATCCTGTAAGGAAATCTATTAAAGGGTTATCTATCCTCAAGGAAAATCGTGGGCTATTAAGTCTAAGGCTGAAACCTAAAATTCCTTTGTCAAGTTTATTTTAGATTTACCAGATCAATCTTATTAGTGGCCAATTAACAAGACGCATTAAGCTTAAGATTTAATAAGTAAACCTTTAAATTACCCAAGCTATAAAATAACCCCTTATAAACCGGTGATATTAGAAGTCATCACAACCCCAGATAACTAACTTAGTTACGACACATAACTATGGCTAGTAAAAACTTAAATAAAATAAAAGACATAAAGTAAAATGCTGAAAAGTAAATTGCTGAAAAGTAAATGACGAAAGTAAATGCTGAAATTAAATACTGAAAATTAAATGCTGAAAAGTAAATGCTGAAATTAAATTACTAAAAAGTAATGCTGAAAGTAAATTGCTGAAAAGTAAATGTTGAAAGTAAATTGCTGAAAAGTAAATAAAGTAAAAGTACAATAAAAGAAAATGCTGAGGTAAAATGATCCACTTTTATTACTTATATTTTAGATATCTCCATTAATATAATATATTAACTTTGCATGATAATTACCAACCAGCCATATAGGCGGTATCCAGATTAAGTCAAATTAATAATTAATTACCAACCGACCAATCAGGCGGTATCCAGTTTAGTCAGGCTAAAACCAATTTAAATAATTACCAACTGACCAATATGGCGGTATCCTTGTTAAGTCAGGTTTTAACTAGTTTATATATTATAATTAAGGGAGATTAATCTAAATATTAGTAATAAAAGTTTGACCTTTTACCCCAGCAAAGGGAAGTTACCTCCTCATTACTGAAAAGTAAAAACTGAAAATTAAATAAAGAAAAGTAATGTGAGTAAAAGTAAATTGCGGAAAGTAAAAACTGAAAAGTAAAGAAAACAAAATGTGAAAGCGGAAATTAATTACTGAAAGCTGTAAATAAACAAACAAGATACAATCTTCTTAATATTCTTAAGGAATTCCTTATAAGAAAGTATGAATTTTACAAATGAAATGGCTTGGTATTTATAGGCAAAATTTTGCCTCCATCAAATCATCCACCAAATCCATTATTAATTGCTCCACTAATTGCTCCAAAAAATCCATTATTAATTGCTCCACAAATTGCTTATCATATTTGGTGGTGATTTGATAATTTTTATTATTTATTTATTAATTTATTTTTTGCTTTGAAAATGATTGAAAATGACTTTAATAATTACACACAACACACTTCTGGATGGTTCATCAATTTCGGGTATGAAATATTCCGAATTAGAAATTATTTTGTCCTTTGTGTCTTCTTTAATCTGGAACTTGAATCAGCTCAATCCAATATCGGAGTAAAATGTTATGCCCAAATTACGACAGATGCGCAAAATTGGAAATTCCAAAACTGCACTTCGTTAAAACGCCCTTTCAAGTTTTCAATCTCCAAAATTAATATGTCAAGTCCAATATTTGCCCTTATTTGACCCACATTTCGTCCTAAATGATTTCATTGTGTCCCAATATTATTTTATCTGCAAAATAAACTAAAACATATCAAAACGTTCATCCAACCTGAGAAAGTAAATAAAATATTAAGTAAAAGGGGTGGTAAAAATTGATATATTTTCTGCTTATCACACCCCCAAACCTAACATTTTGCTAGTCCTCAGGAAAACAACAAAATAAAATACAAGAAATAATTAAAATTAAACTGAGCCACTTTCGTAGGGATCACGGTTTCATTTAGCATATGCAACAAGCCTTTAAACCCCTAGGTGTTCCTAGTGGACGAGTTATAGTCTCGTGAGGGCTTACAGAAACGATACCCACAAATGTTTTACAAAAGTAAAAAGATAATAAAAATAATGCACACAAAAGCAAAAAGACAATAGAAAAGAGAATAAAGAAGTTAGTGACTAATCAGGTGAAACTTCTACTCCAAGTTACTAGTTGTTTTCTTTCTTTCTAAATTACTGAATAAGTAAATTCTCTGATTATATTTACCATTCTCCATATGCACAGCCGACAAAATATTAATCAACACATTTTTGCCCACAACAGTCACAAGTGCAGTTGATAAGAGAGTAATATTTTTGTCCTAAAGTTTTATCAGAATTCACACCTTTTTGAGGCAATGGAATAATTTTTCTGATTTTTCTTCTTTGATTTTTGATTTTTTTTTTTATATACAATATCTTCCATCTATGTAGCGAGTGTTGGGTCGGTGGCTCCCAAACCAGTTGGCTTTAGGGCACCAGGAGTTAAGACACCCCTACGGACTTAATTACTCAGATTTCAAATATATATATATATTTTTGCAACATCTTTGATCCATGTAGCGAGCTTTGGGCCAATGACACCCAAACCAGTTGGTTGTAGGGCACTAGGTGTTAAAACACCCATACGGACTTAATAACTCGGATCTCAGACGTTGTTTTTTTATTCCAATGCTTTTCATAGATGCTTCCTCCAATTAAACTAGAGCACTGAATATTACAAACTTTTCAATTATAGCTCATGTCCGTATGTTACCATGCATGTTGATAATACCTGCTAACTAGGCATATGAAGATCCGTTTTAGTCAATTTTATGGAGAATTCACAAATTAAATAATTCAAAAGGAAATAAACAAAATTTACTTTTTCCGAATTAGGTTTGAGATACGTCTCAGGAGTGGAAACTCCTTACTCGGCTATCTCTTACCAATTTCACCTTTTTAGTCAAAATAAAAACAAAAACGCAAAATATTTTTGTAATTTTTGAAAAAATTTCAATTTTTTTGTATTTTTCGAAAACATTTGGACTAAAAAAAAACAACACACAACTAAAAATAATATACTAATCAACTAATTCCCTCCCCCAAACCTAAATGAGACATTGTCCCCAATGTCTTAAAAAGTATAAGAAGAGTTTAGAAGATAGTACCTGGTTAGCTGAAATTCTACATGAAAAGTTGAAAGTTAAGATCCAGATTAATCCTACACTTCATACAACGATCGTCCTCAGACCAATTTATCTTTGAAAGGATAGGGTCAATTTGTGGTTCATAGGCTAAGATTTGGTCAATTAGATCCAGAGCAGTTCTGGCAGTGAAGATGAGTTCTTTTAAAGGTTTTGACACGAACACATTTCTCCGGCCATCATCAAGAAACACACAAAGAAAATCATAAAATCCTTCAACATTGTACATACAAGCGGTTTCTGGTGTATGTTCAGGTTTGCCCAAGATAACACTGTAAAAATTTCCTCCAA
Source organism: Zanthoxylum bungeanum (assembly GCA_019454045.1). NCBI lineage: Eukaryota > Viridiplantae > Streptophyta > Magnoliopsida > Sapindales > Rutaceae > Zanthoxylum > Zanthoxylum bungeanum. Next base: position 80,552 of record SKCR01032889.1, read on the forward strand.
TGTACCCAAGCCACCTGGCAAAGTAATAAAAGCATCAGCACTGTTAATCATTTCTACCAGTCATTCAGACATACCTGGCACGATTAGTTCTTCTCCGTTTGATGGTCCAATAAGATTTGCCTCCGCCATGGGTTTTGGGATGATTCCCAAAACGTGACTGCCTCCTTCCTATATAGCCTTTGAAACGATCCACATTAGTCCAAGATTTCCTCCGCCATATACTAGGTGTATATTCCTTGCAACTAAGACTCGACCCAATTCTTGTGCTGCTTCTACGTATTATGGCTTAACACCAACACTAGTACCGCAAAACACACAGATGTTTTCAACTCGTCTTCTTGAAGTGGTTTCCATGTTTTACTCTGGATGTCTTCAAAAGTGCAATGATGAGTTGAATTTATAACACCTGAAAAGGGTGAGTAAAATAATAGCACTAGTACCTGCCAAATGACAATTATTAGTTAACAGTAAGATAAACCGTGCTAGTCAAAAAGGTCTGGATCCTGTCGGAGAAAGTAAAAAAAAACAACAAAACAAATCACAATTATTAGGAAAAGACAAAGAGATATAATATGTACAAGAAAAGAAGTGGCTTGATTGACGTCTATGCGTTAGGGACAAGCTTCCCATCCAATTTTCTTATAAATTGGCAAACATGGTCTTTTTGAGTCAGATTCCCAAGACTTAACTGTTGTCTTTCTATTTGAAATTGTGTATGTAATTTGCGAATGGCTATATGAACATAGCCATTGGGATGTGTCTCAAGAGTCGAAGAAATATTATCTACAGACTCCTTACTAAAGCCATCCCTAATGAATTTAATTTTATCTTTGCGATTATCAGACACCATTCCTAAAGAACGACAACGAGTATTGCAATTCCAGCGTTCACATTTATAACAAACACCCATTTACTTAGCTCTACGTTTCTTTGTATAGGTGCTTCTTCCAAAACCAGGCAGATGTGAATTACAGGAATCAGAATACTCACATGCTAATCGGACCTGTGCTTCAATTACCCAACGAATATCATTAGGAACATCATGGATCGTTAGTAATCTCATCCGTTCCAAGCGACCTTTGTAGACTTTCATCAGAGAGTTTTGAGGGAGAGAAGGAAATTACTTGTGAAGATTTGCGAGAACTTCTTCCATCCTGAAATGTCTTTATCTGCAAAAACTAAACACACCAAATTAAATCAAACCAAATCACAATATATACACAAATTGCATGGGTTGTCTCCCTACTAGCGCTAAGTTTAATGTCGACAGCTAGACGTGCCTTCTCGAATGTTAGGCTGGATCTGAAAGTGTGACACTTTTTTTTTGTCGCTCAAATGATTCTCCCCAGTAGTGTTTGACACGCTTGTTTTTAACCTTGAATGTTTTGTTGTAGTCGGGATCATGTATCTCAACGGCTCTGTCTGGTAAAACCATGGTGATCACAAATGGACCTGACCACCGTGATTTTGGCTTCCAAGGGAAGAATTTCACCCTTGATTTGTTTAACAGTACCTTCTGCCCTTGTTCCAGTTGTATGCGCACTAATTTCTCATCATGTCTTTTCCTTGCCTTTTCTTTGTACAATTTGGCATCCTCAAAAGGCTGATTGTGAAATTCCTCCAATTCGTTGAGCTGGTGGAACTTTTCCTCTTCTGTTGCTTGTAGTGCAAGAATTGGCTTTTTCAGTGCAAAAGAACGCTTTATCTTCAAACTTTTCAATTATAGCTCATGTCCGTATGTTACCATGCATGTTGATAATACATGCTAACTAGGCATATGAAGATCTGTTTTAGTCAATTTTATGGAGAATTCACAAATTAAATAATTCAAAAGGAAATAAACAAAATTTACTTGTTCCGAATTAGGTTTGAGATACGTCTCAGGAGTGGAAACTCATTACTCAGCTATCTCTTACCAATTTCACCTTTTTAGTCAAAATAAAAACAAAAACGCAAAATATTTTTGTAATTTTTTAAAAAATTTCAATTTTTTTGTATTTTTCGAAAACATTTGGACTAAAAAAAAAACAACACACAACTAAAAATAATATACTAATCAACTAATTCCCTCCCCCAAACCTAAATGAGACATTGTCCCCAATGTCTTAAAAAGTATAAGAAGAGTTTAGAAGATAGTACCTGGTTAGCTGAAATTCTACATGAAAAGTTGAAGGTTAAGATCCAGATTAATCCTACACTTCATACAACGATCGTCCTCAGACCAATTTATCTTTGAAAGGATAGGGTCAATTTGTGGTTCATAGGCTAAGATTTGGTCAATTAGATCCAGAGCAGTTCTGGCAGTGAAGATGAGTTCTTTTAAAGGTTTTGACACGAACACATTTCTCCGGCCATCATCAAGAAACACACAAATAAAATCATAAAATCCTTCAACATTGTACAATACAAGCGGTTTCTGGTGTATGTTCAGGTTTGCCCAAGATAACACTGTAAAAATTTCCTCCAATGTACCCAAGCCACCTGGCAAAGTAATAAAAGCATCAGCACGGTTAATCATTTCTACCAATCATTCAGACATACCTGGCACGATTAGTTCTTCTCCGTTTGATGGTCCAATAAGATTTGCCTCCGCCAGGGTTTTGGGATGATTCCCAAAACGTGACTGCCTCCTTCCTGTACAGCCTTTGAAACGATCCCCATTAGTCCAAGATTTCCTCCGCCATATACTAGGTGTATATTCCTTGCAACTAAGACTCGACCCAATTCTTGTGCTGCTTCTACGTATTATGGCTTAACACCAACACTAGTACCGCAAAACACACAGATGTTTTCAACTCGTCTTCTTGAAGTGGTTTCCATGTTTTACTCTGGATGTCTTCAAAAGTGCAATGATGAGATGAATTTATAACACTTGAAAAGGGTGAGTAAAATAATAGCACTAGTACCTGCCAAATGACAATTATTAGTTAACAGTAAGATAAACCGTGCTAGTCAAAAAGGTCTGGATCCTGTCGGAGAAAGTAAAAGAAAACAACAAAACAAATCACAATTATTAGGAAAAGACAAAGAGATATAATATGTACAAGAAAAGTAGTGGCTTGATTGACGTCTATGCGTTAGGGACAAGCTTCCCATCCAATTTTCTTATAAATTGGCAAACATGGTCTTTTTGAGTCAGATTCCCAAGACTTAATTGTTGTCTTTCTATTTGAAATTGTGTATAATTTGCGAATGGCTATATGAACATAGCCATTGGGATGTGTCTCAAGAGTCGAAGAAATATTATCTACAGACTCCTTACTCAAGCCATCCCTAATGAATTTAATTTTATCTTTGCGATTATCAGACACCATTCTTAAAGAACGACAACGAGTATTGCAATTCCAGCGTTCACATTTATAACAAACACCCATTTACTTAGCTCTACGTTTCTTTGTATAGGTGCTTCTTCCAAAACCAGGCAGATGTGAATTACAGGAATCAGAATACTCACATGCTAATCGGACCTGTGCTTCAATTACCCAACGAATATCATTAGGAACATATGGATCGTTAGTAATCTCATCCGTTCCAAGCGACCTTTGTAGACTTTCATCAGAGAGTTTTGAGGGAGAGAAGGAAATTACTTGTGAAGATTTGCGAGAACTTCTTCCATCCTGAAATGTCTTTATCTGCAAAAACTAAACACCACCAAATTAAATCACACCAAATCACAATATATACACAAATTGCATGGTTGTCTCCCTACTAGCGCTAAGTTTAATGTCGACAGCTAGACGTGCCTTCTCGAATGTTAGGCTGGATCTGAAAGTGTGACACTTTTTTTTTGTCGCTCAAATGATTCTCCCCAGTAGTGTTTGACACGCTTGTTTTTAACCTTGAATGTTTTGTTGGAGTCGGGATCATGTATCTCAACGGCTCTGTCTGGTAAAACCTTGGTGATCACAAATGGACCTGACCACCGTGATTTTTGGCTTCCAAGGGAGAGCAATTTCACCCTTGATTTGTTTAACAGTACCTTCTGCCCTGGTTCCAGTTGTATGCGCACTAATTTCTCATCATGTCTTTTCCTTGCCTTTTCTTTGTACAATTTGGCATCCTCAAAAGGCTGATTGTGAATTCCTCCAATTCGTTGAGCTGGTGGAACTTTTCCTCTTATGTTGCTTGTAGTGCAAGAATTGGCTTTTTCAGTACAAAAAAACCTTTATCTTCAAACTTTTCAATTATAGCTCATGTCCGTATGTTACCATGCATGTTGATAATACATGCTAACTAGGCATATGAAGATCTGCTTTAGTCAATTTTATGGAGAATTCACAAATTAAATAATTCAAAAGGAAATAAACAAAATTTACTTGTTCCGAATTAGGTTTGAGATACGTCTCAGGAGTGGAAACTCCTTACTCAGCTATCTCTTACCAATTTCACCTTTTTAGTCAAATAAAAACAAAAACGCAAAATATTTTTGTAATTTTTGAAAAAATTTCAATTTTTTTTGTATTTTTCGAAAACATGTGGACTAAAAAAAAAACAACACACACTAAAAATAATATACTAATCAACTAATTCCCTCCCCAAACCTAAATGAGACATTGTCCCCAATGTCTTAAAAAGTATATAAGAAGAGTTTAGAAGATAGTACCTGGTTAGCTGAAATTCTACATGAAAAGTTGAGGTTAAGATCCAGATTAATCCTACACTTCATACAACGATCGTCCTCAGACCAATTTATCTTTGAAATGATAGGGTCAATTTGTGGTTCATAGGCTAAGATTTGGTCAATTAGATCCAGAGCAGTTCTGGCAGTGAAGATAAGTTCTTTTAAAGGTTTTGACACGAACACATTTCTCCGGCCATCATCAAGAAAACACAAATAAAATCATAAAATCCTTCAACATTGTACATACAAGCGGTTTCTGGTGGTATGTTCAGGTTTGCCCAAGATAACACTGTAAAAATTTCCTCCAATGTACCCAAGCCACCTGGCAAAGTAATAAAAGCATCAGCACGGTTAATCATTTCTACCATCATTCAGACATACCTGGCACGATTAGTTCTTCTCCGTTTGATGGTCCAATAAGATTTGCCTCCGCCAAGGGTTTTGGGATGATTCCCAAAACGTGACTGCCTCCTTCCTGTACAGCCTTTGAAACGATCCCCATTAGTCCAAGATTTCCTCCGCCATATACTAGGTGTATATTCCTTGCAACTAAGACTCGACCCAATTCTTGTGCTGCTTCTACGTATTATGGCTTAACACCAACACTAGTACCGCAAAACACACAGATTTTTCAACTCGTCTTCTTGAAGTGGTTTCCATGTTTTACTCTGGATGTCTTCAAAAGTGCAATGATGAGTTGAATTTATAACACCTGAAAAGGGTGAGTAAAATAATAGCACTAGTACCTGCCAAATGACAATTATTAGTTAACAGTAAGATAAACCGTGCTAGTCAAAAAGGTCTGGATCCTGTCGGAGAAAGTAAAAGAAAACAACAAAACAAATCACAATTATTAGGAAAAGACAAAGAGATATAATATGTACAAGAAAAGTAGTGGCTTGATTGACGTCTATGCGTTAGGGACAAGCTTCCCATCCAATTTTCTTATAAATTGGCAAACATGGTCTTTTTGAGTCAGATTCCCAAGACTTAATTGTTGTCTTTCTATTTGAAATTGTGTATGTATTTAATTTGCGAATGGCTATATGAACATAGCCATTGGGATGTGTCTCAAGAGTCGAAGAAATATTATCTACAGACTCCTTACTCAAGCCATCCCTAATGAATTTAATTTTATCTTTGCGATTATCAGACACCATTCCTAAAGAACGACAACGAGTATTGCAATTCCAGCGTTCACATTTATAACAAACACCCATTTACTTAGCTCTACGTTTCTTTGTATAGGTGCTTCTTCCAAAACCAGGCAGATGTGAATTACAGGAATCAGAATACTCACATGCTAATCGGACCTGTGCTTCAATTACCCAACGAATATCATTAGGAACATCATGGATCGTTAGTAATCTCATCTGTTCCAAGCGACCTTTGTAGACTTTCATCAAGAGAGTTTTGAGGGAGAGAAGGAAATTACTTGTGAAGATTTGCGAGAACTTCTTCCATCCTGAAATGTCTTTATCTGCAAAAACTAAACACAACCAAATTAATCACACCAAATCACAATATACACAAATTGCATGGGTTGTCTCCCTACTAGCGCTATTTAATGTCGACAGCTAGACGTGCCTTCTCGAATGTTAGGCTGGATCTGAAAGTGTGACACTTTTTTTTTGTCGCTCAAATGATTCTCCCCAGTAGTGTTTGACACGCTTGTTTTTAACCTTGAATGTTTTGTTGGAGTCGGGATCATGTATCTCAACGGCTCTGTCTGGTAAAACCTTGGTGATCACAAATGGACCTGACCACCGTGATTTTGGCTTCCAAGGGAAGAATTTCACCCTTGATTTGTTTAACAGTACCTTCTGCCCTGGTTCCAGTTGTATGCGCACTAATTTCTCATCATGTCTTTTCCTTGCCTTTTCTTTGTACAATTTGGCATCCTCAAAAGGCTGATTGTGAAATTCCTCCAATTCGTTGAGCTGGTGGAACTTTTCCTCTTATGTTGCTTGTAGTGCAAGAATTGGCTTTTTCAGTACAAAAGAACGCTTTATCTTCAAACTTTTCAATTATAGCTCATGTCCGTATGTTACCATGCATGTTGATAATACCTGCTAACTAGGCATATGAAGATCCGTTTTAGTCAATTTTATGGAGAATTCACAAATTAAATAATTCAAAAGGAAATAAACAATTTACTTGTTCCGAATTAGGTTTGATATACGTCTCATGAGTGGAAACTCCTTACTCAGCTATCTCTTACCAATTTCACCTTTTTAGTCAAAATAAAAACAAAAACGCAAAATATTTTTGTAATTTTTGAAAAAATTTCAATTTTTTTGTATTTTTCGAAAACATTTGGACTAAAAAAACAACACACAACTAAAAATAATATACTAATCAACTAATTCCCTCCCCCCAACCTAAATGAGATATTGTCCCCAATGTCTTAAAAAGTATAAGAAGAGTTTAGAAGATAGTACCTGGTTAGCTGAAATTCTACATGAAAAGTTGAAGGTTAAGATCCAGATTAATCCTACACTTCATACAACGATCGTCCTCAGACCAATTTATCTTTGAAAGGATAGGGTCAATTTGTGGTTCATAGGCTAAGATTTGGTCAATTAGATCCAGAGCAGTTCTGGCAGTGAAGATGAGTTCTTTTAAAGGTTTTGACACGAACACATTTCTCCGGCCATCATCAAGAAACACACAAATAAAATCATAAAATCCTTCAACATTGTACAATACAAGCGGTTTCTGGTGTATGTTCAGGTTTGCCCAAGATAACACTGTAAAAATTTCCTCCAATGTACCCAAGCCACCTGGCAAAGTAATAAAAGCATCAGCACGGTTAATCATTTCTACCAATCATTCAGACATACCTGGCACGATTAGTTCTTCTCCGTTTGATGGTCCAATAAGATTTGCCTCCGCCAAGGGTTTTGGGATGATTCCCAAAACGTGACTGCCTCCTTCCTGTACAGCCTTTGAAACGATCCCCATTAGTCCAAGATTTCCTCCGCCATATACTAGGTGTATATTCCTTGCAACTAAGACTCGACCCAATTCTTGTGCTGCTTCTACGTATTATGGCTTAACACCAACACTAGTACCGCAAAACACACAGATGTTTTCAACTCGTCTTCTTGAAGTGGTTTCCATGTTTTACTCTGGATGTCTTCAAAAGTGCAATGATGAGTTGAATTTATAACACCTGAAAAGGGTGAGTAAAATAATAGCACTAGTACCTGCCAAATGACAATTATTAGTTAACAGTAAGATAAACCGTGCTAGTCAAAAAGGTCTGGATCCTGTCGGAGAAAGTAAAAGAAAACAACAAAACAAATCACAATTATTAGGAAAAGACAAAGAGATAAAATATGTACAAGAAAAGTAGTGGCTTGATTGACGTCTATGCGTTAGGGACAAGCTTCCCATCCAATTTTCTTATAAATTGGCAAACATGGTCTTTTTGAGTCAGATTCCCAAGACTTAATTGTTGTCTTTCTATTTGAAATTGTGTATGTAATTTGCGAATGGCTATATGAACATAGCCATTGGGATGTGTCTCAAGAGTCGAAGAAATATTATCTACAGACTCCTTACTCAAGCCATCCCTAATGAATTTAATTTTATCTTTGCGATTATCAGACACCATTCCTAAAGAACGACAACGAGTATTGCAATTCCAGCGTTCACATTTATAACAAACACCCATTTACTTAGCTCTACGTTTCTTTGTATAGGTGCTTCTTCCAAAACCAGGCAGATGTGAATTACAGGAATCAGAATACTCACATGCTAATCGGACCTGTGCTTCAATTACCCAACGAATATCATTAGGAACATCATGGATCGTTAGTAATCTCATCCGTTCCAAGCGACCTTTGTAGACTTTCATTAGAGAGTTTTGAGGGAGAGAAGGAAATTACTTGTGAAGATTTGCGAGAACTTCTTCCATCCTGAAATGTCTTTATCTGCAAAAACTAAACACACCAAATTAAATCACACCAAATCACAATATATACACAAATTTCATGGGTTGTCTCCCTACTAGCGCTAAGTTTAATGTCGACAGCTAGACATGCCTTCTCGAATGTTAGGCTGGATCTGAAAGTGTGGCACTTTTTTTTTGTCGCTCAAATGATTCTCCCCAGTAGTGTTTGACACGCTTGTTTTTAACCTTGAATGTTTTGTTGTAGTCGGGATCATGTATCTCAACGGCTCTGTCTGGTAAAACCTTGGTGATCACAAATGGACCTGACCACCGTGATTTTGGCTTCCAAGGGAAGAATTTCACCCTTGATTTGTTTAACAGTACCTTCTGCCCTGGTTCCAGTTGTATGAGCACTAATTTCTCATCATGTCTTTTCCTTGCCTTTTCTTTGTACAATTTGGCATCCTCAAAAGGCTGATTGTGAAATTCCTTCAATTCATTGAGCTGGTGGAACTTTTCCTCTTCTGTTGCTTGTAGTGCAAGAATTGGCTTTTTCAGTGCAAAAGAACGCTTTATCTTCAGGCTCCACAGGCAATTGACATGTTTTAAGTTTGTCAGTAGAACTTTGCATTGCATTGGAGTTCTGAATGGTACTGTGTATCACATCAAGTCTGAAACATTCCTCTTTCTTTTCATCATCTGGGAAATTCATGGCCTTGAAAACATTGAATATTACTTCTTGGTCATGTACCCTCATGGTTAATTCTTCTTTATGTACATCAATAATGGTTTGACCTGTAGCCAAGAATGGTCTCCCGAGGATGATCGGCACGTCTTCGTCTTCCTCCATATCAAGGACAATAAAATTGCTGGGAAAATGAATTTGTCAACCTTGACCAGCACATCCTCAACTAAAGTTGGCATTGTTTCTCCAATCTGCAATTTTCTGAAAATAGAAAAAGGCATCAAATGAACACTCGCACCTAGATCACACAGAGCCTTACCGAAGTCATGTTCTCCTATGGTGCAAGGAATAGTGAAACTGCCAGGATCTTTCAACTTTGGAGGAAGTTTTCTCTGAATGATGGCGCTGCATTCTTCTGATAATTCTACTATCTCATAATCTCCCAATCTCCGCTTTCGTGAAAGAATGTCTTTCATGAATTTGGCATAGCTGGGCATTTGTTCCAACGCTTCTGCAAATGGAATGTTGATATGCAACTTTTTGAACACCTCCAAGAATCGAGCAAACTGCTTGTCCAGTTTATTCTTCTGAAGACGCTGAGGAAAAGGTGGAGGTGGAGTGATCTGTTCTTTTTCCTTTGCTTATTTTTCCTCCATCTGTTGCTTTGTTTCTTTTGGAACTTCCTCAGCAGTTGTTTTGGCTCCAACATCTTTGTTGATTTCAGTACCGTTTTTTAACATGATGGCATGACACTGCTTCTTCCCTATGTTCCTCGGATTTGGTTCAGTGTTGCTAGAAAGGTTTCCTGGCAGTCTATAACTCTGAGCATTGGCCAATTGTCCAATTTGATTCTCCAGTGCTTTAATAGAAGCTGATTGACTTTGAATTAATGCTACTTGGGATTGAAACATAGCATCATATCTTGCTGCTTGAGAGTCATGTTTTGCTTCTATCTTTTTCAAGTGGGTCAACACTTCTGTTATTCCTGATTCATTTGCCTGCTCCTGGCCTTTGTTCTGTTGTTGGAATCCGGGTGGTGGGTTTTTCATTTGCCCTGAATTGTTGCTTCATGCGAAATTGAGATGATTCCTCCACCCTGGGTTCTAGGTGTTGGAATATGGATTGTTCCCCTGTCTGTTGAAATTGTTGACATAATTCACCGTCTCTTTATATTGGTTTGGCTCTGGTGCTCCTCCATATGGTGAACTTGTGGATCCAGTATTAACTTGCATGTTGAGAGTTTCCAGATTTTTGCAAATCTGATCCAGCTTGGCTTTCACTGATGTGTTGGCTCCAACTTCATAAATTCTAGCAATTCGTTGGATCAAGCTTCTTTCTGTTGGCCACAATGAATTATTGTTAACCATTTCTTCAATTAGGTCACAGGCCTGATCTTCTCTTTTTGCCATCAAAGCTCCTCCAGCAGCAGCATCAATTGTGGTTCTCATTATTTCAGAAAGTCCATTGTAAAAGGTTTGAACTTGTAGCCATTTTGCAATCTCATGGTGAGGACATTTCCGGAGTAAATCTTTGAATCTTCCCAAGCTTCGCAAAGGGATTATGAATCTTGTTGTACAAAAGATGTGATGTCATTCCTCAACTTTGCAGTTCTTGCTGGTGGAAAGTACTTTGCAAGGAATTTTTTTGGCTAGAGTGTTCCAAGTTGTGATGGAACCTTCTGGTAACGAATGTAGCCAAGCTTTAGCTCTGTCTTTCAGGGAATATGGAAAAACCTGCAGTCTCATTGCTTCTTCACCTGCTCGGTTGTAATTGAAAGTACCGCAAACTTCCAGGAAGTGGCTGATATGGGTATTAGGATCTTCAGTTGCATTTCCCCCAAACTGTATTGACTGCTGAATCATCTAGATGCATGTTTTGATGTCACCCGCATTTACTGGTAAGGGAGGAAGTATAATACAAGAAATGATTCTGTCAACCACCGGAATGGTTCTGTCTCGAATGGGAATCGGTGGTGCAACATTCAAAGGTTCAGGTTCCATGTTAATAATTGCTTCTTGGCCTTCTCGTCTTTCCCTTCTCAACTGTCTGATGGTTCTTTCAATCTCTGGGTCAAGAGGTCGGAGTTCAAAGCTTCTGGTTCGTCTCATGTAGTGTCTGAGAACCTGAAACACAAGAAAACAAAAACAATAAGTAAAAAAAAAATTAGATACAAGTAACGTATCTAAACCCTAAACTAATAGTAAAAGATAAATAAGTCCCCGGCAACAGTGCCAAAAACTTGACCGGTGCGTAATCACACGCGTATAACGCAAGCGCACGTATCGTTCAAGTAGTATAAAAAGTATCGATCCCACGATGACTTAATACCTAATCTATTAATTTTATGAGGTCAAATGATTACTAGTATCTAACAGGTTGATTAATTGATTTGAAATGGTGATGATTTTAAATTTAAAAACAAGTAAATAAATTTGCACGAAAGTAGGTTTAAGAAAATTCAAATTTATAAAACTATCTAGGGTTATGAATCTTTCTAATATCTTTTAAAAGTTGAAGTAGTTATTTCATGTTTGTGTAATAAATCGGTTTACTAACCTGGAACACGAAATTATGCGAAAGCCTCTGTCGATGGTCAGACGCAAATACCCAGTATAACCCAATTGAACCATATGTCTATGTCAACCAAACTACATGGATTCATTAAGTTTAAGTTCCAATTATGGCTACCCCCGCCCGACAAGTATATGTCTATCCTGTAAGGAAATCTATTAAAGGGTTATCTATCCTCAAGGAAGATCGTGGGCTATTAAGTCTAAGGCTGAAACCTAAAATTCATTTGTCAAGTTTATTTTAGATTTACCAGATCAATCTTATTAGTGGCCAATTAACAAGACGCATTAAGCTTAAGACTTAATAAGTAAACCTTTAAATTACCCAAACTATAAAATAACCCCTTATAAACATGTGATATTAGAAGTCATCACAACCCCAGATAACTAACTTAGTTACGACACATAACTAGGGCTAGTAAAAACTTAAATAAAATAAAAGACATAAAGTAAAATGCTGAAAAGTAAATTGTTGAAAAGTAAATGACGGAAAGTAAATGCTGCTGAAATTAAATACTGAAAATTAAATGCTGAAAAGTAAATGCTGAAAGTAAATTACTGAAAAGTAAATGCTGAGAGTAATTTCTGAAAGTAAATTGCTGAAAGTATATTGCTAAAAAGTAAATGCTAAAAGTAAATTGCTGAAAAGTAAATAAAGTAAAAGTACAATAAAAGAAAATGCTGAGGTAAAAGGATCCACTTTTATCACTTCTATTTTAGATATCTCTCTTAATATAATATATTAACTTTGCATGATAATTACCAACCAGCCATATAGGCGGTATCCAGATTAAGTCAAATTAATAATTAATTACCAACCGACCAATCAGGCGGCATCCAGTTTAGTCAGGCTAAAACCAATTTAAATAATTACCAACCGACCAATATGGCGGTATCCTCGTTAAGTCAGGTTTTAACTAGTTTATATATTATAATTAAGGGAGATTAATCTAAATATTAATAATAAAAGTTTTACCTTTTACCCCAGCAAAGGGGAGTTACCTCATCATTACTGAAAAGTAAAAACTAAAAATTAAATAAAGAAAAGTATTGTGCGTAAAAGTAAATTGCGGAAAGTAAAAACTAAAAAGTAAAGAAAAGAAAGTGCGAAAGTGAAAATTAAATACTGAAAGCTGTAAATAAACAAACAAAATACAATCTTCTTAGTATTCTTAAGGAATTCCTTAGAAGAAAGTATGAATTTTACAAATGAAATGGCTTGGTATTTATAGGCAAAATTTTGCCTCCATCAAATCATCCACCAAATCCATTATTAATTGCTCCACTAATTGCTCCACCAAATCCATTATTAATTGCTCCACTAATTGCTTATCATTTTTTGTGGTGATTTGATAATTTTTATTATTTATTTATTAATTTATTTTTTTCTTTGAAAATGACTTTAATAATTACACACAACACACTTCTGGATGGTTGATCAATTTCGGGCATGAAATCTTCAGAATTCGAAATTATTTTGTCTTTGAAAGTTGTAGATCTTGGAGTCTTCTTTAATCTGGAACTTGAATTAGCTCAATCCGATATCGGAGTAAAATGTTATGCCCAAAATACGACACATGTGCAAAATTGGAAATTCCAAAACTGCACTTCGTTAAAACGCCCTTTCAAGTTTCCAATCTCCAAAATTAATTTGTCAAGTCCAATATTTGCCCTTATTTGACCCACATTTCGTCCTAAATGATTTTATTGTGTCCCAATATTATTTTATCTGCAAAATAAACTAAAACATATCAAAACATTCATCAAACCCGAGAAACTAAACAAAATATTAAGTAAAAGGGGCGGTAAATATTGATATATTTTCCGCTCATCACCAATACATCTTCCATTACACATCTCAAAAATGTGAGGGATCTATCAGCAAGTTGCAGAGTAACTGAGGTGGGCTTTGCTTCTCCAATCTGCAGTTTCCTGTAAATAGACAAAGACATCAAGTTAATACTCGCATCTAAATCACACAAAGCCTTACCGATGTAATGTTCTCTCATGGTGCACGGGATGGTGAAACTGCCAAGATCTTTCAAATTTACGGGAAGCTTCCTCTGAATAATGGCGTTGTATTCTTCTGTCAATGCTATTGTCTCGTAATCTCCCAATCTTCTCTTTCGTGACAAAATATCTTTCATGAATTTGACATAGCTGGGCATTTGTTCCAACGTTTTTGCAAATGGAATGTTGATATGCAGCTTTTTAAAGATCTCCACAAATTGAGCAAACTGCTTGTCAAGTTTATGTTTCTGGAGACGCTGTGGAAAAGGTGGAAGTGGAATAAATCTTTCTCGATCATTTTCTTTTGCCTCTTTTTCCTCCATCTGTGGATCTGCTTCGCTGCTTTCTTTTGGAACTTCCTCAGTGGATGCCTTGACTCCAGCATCTTTGTTGATCTCAGTGCCGCTTTTCAAAGTGATGGCTTGACATTGCTCTTTCCCTCTGTTCCTTGGATTTGGTTCTGTGTTGCTAGGAAGGTTACCTTGCGGTCTGTAACTCTGAGCATTGGCCAGTTGTCCCAAATGATTTTCCAATTCCTTTATAGAAGCTGATTGGCTTTTAAACATTGCATCGTAGGTTTCTTGTTGCTTTTTCATCTAGGCAAGCAATTTTGCTATCCCTGGTTCTTTTTCATACTTCTGGCCTTTGTTCTACTGTTGGAATCCGAGTGGTGGATTGTTCTTTTGCCCTGCAGTGTTGCTCCATGCGAAATTGGGATGATTCCTCCAACCTGGGTTGTAGGTATTGGAATATGGATTGTTTCTCAATCTGTTGAAATTGCTAACATAGTTCACCGTCTCATCATTTTGGTTGTAAGATTATGCCGCTGGTGCTCCTCCATATGGTGATCTTGTGGAACCAGCGATGTTCACAACTTGGCATTCATTGCTGTGTTAGCTCATACTTCGTGGATTCCTGCTATTCGTTGGATCATGCTCTTTTCTGTTGGCCACAAGGAATTATTGTTGGCCATTTCTTCAATTAGGTCTCAGGCCTGATCCTCTCCTTTTGCCATTAAAGCTCCTCCAGCAGCAGCATCTATTGTGGTTCTCATTAGTCCAGAAAGTCCATTGTAGAAGGTTTGGACTTATAGCCACTTTGCTATCTCATGGTGAGGACAGTTTCTGAGCAACTCCTTATATCTCTCCCAAGCTTCGCAGAGGGATTCTGAGTCATGTTGTACAAAATGATGTAATGTCATTCCTTAGCTTTGTTGTTATGGCTGGGGGAAAGTACTTTGCAAGGAATTTGGTGGCAAGAGTATTCCAAGTTATGATGGAACCTGCTGGTAGTGAATGTAGCCAAGTCTTCGCTCTGTCTTTCAAGGAATATGGGAACACATGCAGTCTCATTACTTCTTATGCCGCTCGATTGTAATTGAATGTGCCACGAACTTCCAGGAAGTTGCTGATGTGGACATTAGGATCTTCAGTTGCATTCCCCCGAACTGAACTGATTGTTGTATCATCTAAATGTATGTTTTGATGTCACACGCATTTGCTGGTAAGAGAGGAAGTACAATGCATGATATGAAGCCGTCAACCACCGGAATAGTTTTGTCTTGAATGGGAATTGGTGGTGCAACCTCCAAAGGTTCAGGTTCTTGATTGTTCATGTTGATCAGTTCTTTTTGGCCTTCTCGCCTTTCCCATCTCAACTGTCTGATAGTTCTTTCAATTTCTGGGTCAAGTAGACGAATTTCGAAGCTTTTGGTTCTTCTCATGTAGTGTATGAGAACCTGAAACACAAGAAAACAAAAATAATAAGTAAAAATAAATTAGACACAAGTAAAGGTATCTAACCCTAAAATTAATAGTAAAAGATAAATAAGTCCCCGGCAACGGCTATAAAAAATTGATCGGTGGTAAACACACACGTTACGCAAGCTTATGTATCGCTCAAGTAGCATGAAATGTATCGATCCCACGAGAACTTAATAACTAAGCTATCAATTTATGAAGTTAAATGTCTAAAGTATCTAATTGATTGATTGTTGGTTGGATGGTGATTTTGAAGGGGTTTTATAGCGGAAATCCGGTAACGCAGCGAAATAAGGGAAAATCAAAATTTTCCGATTTCAAAATTTTTCTTGGATCAATTAAATAAACTTATTTATTTAATTATACAATTATCAAATTCTGAAAAATTACACAAGATATCATATTTCTTGGTAATTACCGAATTGCCCCATAACTTTGTAAATTGATCATTTTAGTCCAAAAATTGTCAAATATAATTTTGGATGATTCTAAATCATTTCTAAAATAATTTTCAACACATCCAATACATCAAAATCAGATTTCACACAAATCCCCAAAATTAAGCTAATTGCCGTGAGCACCCTTATTTTTGAATTAATTGTAATTTGGTCCCTTTTGTTCAAAACATGCCAAGATCAAATCCAATCAACCCAAAATTTACACGCATCATATACACTCCATAATACATCACATATATGAAAAGCCCCAAATTTGGAGTGGGTTAAGAACCCTAATTTTTCAATTTTACCAAATTGTCCAATTTCACCAAATCTTTAAAATCCAACACTTTAATCTATTCAATACTTCACCAAACAAGCCTCACCACTTTGAAATAACTCTAGAACAATTATAGGTCACCAAGGAGTGCCTTAAAAACTCTAGAATGGCAACTTGATTTTTCAAAAATCAAAAGTAAGCCTTTTAAACCATTTAAAGCTTACTTACATGCATCAATCTTTCACCCAAGTTCATATACAAATAAACACAAACTGTAAGAGATGAGAGAACATCAAAGCAACACAAAATGATGCCAAGCATGTTAGAAACATATTTCATATTGAAGACTTTAAAGAAAGACTTACAAAAATCAAGATTTCGAAGCCTTTTTCCTTTTTTGCCTCCAAGCTTGCTCTCAACTTCTTTTATGTCTATTTTGTGTATTTAGAACTTATGAAACCCTAAAAAATGAAACAAACAATATATACCTACAATCTTTGCCTTGGCCGAAAATTGTAAAGCATAATATCTATATATTTTTGATTTTGTTTCATTTAATTTACAACTTGTCAACTTGCATTTGTAATCATCAACACTTTAATGAAATAAAGCAAGTCAACAATTGCAACTAAGTAATTAAAATAAATATCATAACTTAGGATATTTATATTTTTAATTAATTTAATTATTTAACAATTAAATAATTAAATAATTATTTAAATATAAATATATTAAATATATGTATTATATTTACATTAAATATCAAATACATATATATTTATGATATTAGTCAAATATCTCAATTTGACAATTACTTAATGTGTATTTGATAAAATCTAATATTAAATGCAAATACACAAAAATTAGAAAATGACTATTAGGTCACTTCACATGTATTTTGCGTTTAATCTTTAAACGACTTATAAATAATCAATATTATTTATAAATATTGCCCTAGTGCTCTACGAGTATATTTCATTAGTGAGACTCTCTAGATTCAGGCATATCCATCACGAAATCCTATTTCGTGTCTATAATTTACCCACCCATAAATTATGACGACCACGGATAAACTCGCTGAATCATACAGGTCGAGGTCATGGAAAATGTATAATTCCTACGTCACATATATCCGGATATATCCCAGAGATATAGATGTAAACGTCAAATCTCTATAGGGATTATCCTGTCGACGTCTCTATTAGCAATCTCAAAAAAGAACATTTAGAACTGACTTCTAAAATGTACCACGGGCCCATGGTTTTTATCTGATTGCTAATCATATATGGACTACCTATGCTCTGTACACAGAACTGACGGATCCTATCTCGACGCACGCAGGACACCCTGAGGATCTATCCACACCCAACGAACAGGCGGAGGTCTGATCTAAATAAATCGGTGACGTGACTGCCATTTAAGTTGGGAAGATGTCTCATGTGCCCACAGTGGTATCTCAAGTCTAAGAATCACAAATGCTACAACCCGTGAAGATCTTTATTGACGTTGGTGTACCATCCATTAAGAATCTTTGGTGATTCGTTCAGTGTTTATCCGCTATAAACACATACACGTCTATACTAGTCTCCAAGACTTATGGTTCATTGAGAAACCATTGGAATCATATATTCCAGTATACGACATGTACCTGTCTCAACGGGTTTACTTTACTGACCAAATAGCGTAAACCTTGACCATGAACTGTCTGAGAATGACAACGCCATGATACAACTCAATGTCAGTTGTGACACTTTTGCAACAATATCATGACTAATCATCCTAAGGTCTATTACGTCTTTACCATATTAAAATATATATTATATTATAGAAACTGCTTGTATTATTTATAATCAAACGTTTTAAATAAGTATTTTCAAGGAAATACAAAAGGGAATTGGCGCTCTGAGCACCAACCCCAACAAAAACTCTCACTTCCTCTAGTGCCAATATCTATTGTATCTAATACCCATCGACTCCACGTTTTTATCAAACAACTTCGGAGGTATGGCCTTCATCAACGGGTCTGCTACATTATCTTCACTTGGTACTTTGCATATGATATTATCCCCTCGTGACACAATCTCTCGAATGATGTGGTTGTGGGACACAGAAACTGGGCGACGCATGTTGTTTCGGGCTCGTGGCTCAGTTGGGAGTACGGAGTAGCCCGCGGGGGAGTAAACCGGAGAATAATGGAGTCGCCACCCGGTGTGAACCGGGACAAAGATTTAAGGCCGTATTTACCCCTCGCAAGGGAAGACCTCAAACCGTTGGGTTCGGAATGGTCCCTTACTTATGCCACTTGTAATGAAATGATTTGTGCAATAATTTAACCAAGCCTAAGCAACATTTATTTCCAAGGATAATTTACTCCTGAGTTCGCATGCATAAGTACAAGGCTCATATCTAAGTTTGCATATAACCTATGTCCGAATTTGTATATAACATATTTGCATATAATCTATGTCTGAATTTGCATACAACCTATTTGCATATAATCTATGTCTGAATTTGCATACAACCTATTTGCATATAATCTATGTCCCAATTTGCATGCATAAAGATGAATTGAAATACGGCAAGCATATAATGTCATAAGCACATTACATTTGATCATAGGCATGCCAGTAGATAATAATTGTACAATCACGCATGAAAGCAAATCGGAATAACGGAATGTATATAACTTCATGAACATGTTGAATGGATGAATGCGGAAGCATAAGTAGATAACTATCGTGTAAACATGCATTATGGAAACGAACATGTGATCTTGTGAACACAATAAATGACTAACTGCGAGAACATGAACAATCAAAAAGGTAAATGAAAAAATGAGTAACCGTGCATGAGATGTGGTGGAAGAGGGCCTGTTTACCGTGGGTGTTCATGCAGCATTCGTATCCGCGTTCGAACGGTAAATAGAAGGTTCACGTTCGAGTAGCATTCGTAAACGCGTTCGAACGAAAATGAAACAGAATGCTCACGTTCGTATGGCGTTTGGAAACACGTTCGAACGGAATGAGACCTGATGCATGATAAGGCAAAATACATGAGCGTTCGAGATGCGTTTGTAAACGCATTCGAATGAATTGAGACAGAAAATATGCGTTCGTGGCGGCGTTCTGAAACGCGTTCGAACGGGGTTACAGCAGTGACCCCCAAAATGCAGTAAACAACATGACACATACGTGAACGGATGAATAGATGACACCTAATAATAATAACGGGCTAAAAGGCGTGGCAAAGCATCGTGGTAAAGGATTTTAACCCCTCGAAATAGAGGACCTTTAATCCAACTTACTAAGCCCATGCGCTAATAACATGATGCATATAAAAATAAAGACAACAATATCGGACTTTGTATACCCGATTGAACACATCTTACATTCAACAGAATATACGTCATCCGGCGCGGCGAAGCATCGTGGTAAAGGATTTTAACCCCTCGAAATGGAGGACCTTTAATCCAACTTACTAAGCCCATGCGCTAATAACATAATGCATATAAAAATAAAGACAACAATATCGGACTTTGTATACCCGATTGAACACATCTTACATTCAACCGAATATACGTCATCATGCGCGGCGAAGCATCGTGGTAAAGGATTTTAACCCCCCGAAATGGATGACCTTTAATCCAACTTACTAAGCCCATGTTCTTTATCTCATCATTACACAAACAAATAACATGCAGAAATTAAATAACGATAATAAACAAATCAAGATAACATGAAATAAAATATGTGCCGTATACTCAAGTGGTACATGGAGTTGTATCCTGAGTACAGATCATACTACCATCCATTCGGAATCGGCTATGAAATTTATGTCCGGGTTTCCATCCTATATACCACAAGAGGCGACACATTTTCCATTTTATTCAAAGCCACAACATGCATCCATGAACGACTCTCATACGAAATAAATAACTAAAACGATTAAAAGATGAATAAAAATAAATACGAAAAGTGCCCTCAGGTCTAACCTTTTAAATCACCTCTCGGACGTACGGTACACGATCGTTGGAAGGGTTAACGCTCCGCAACTCCTCCGGTTCACTGCTCTCGTTCGTTGTCTCAGTGTTTTGAGTCATCGTTCTCCCTATTTTGCTGCTGTTTTTACTATATTTCGCTGCTCTTTCGGTGACGTTTTCTGGTCACTGTTTCAGGTATTTTAGGCCACTGTTTTGGGGTGTTTGAGCTGCTATTTTGGTGATGTTAAGGGCTGCTGTTTTGGTGATGTTAAGGGCTGCTGTTTTGGTGGTGTTAAGGGCTGTATGAGATTACTATTTTCGGTGGTTTAGAGGGATTTCTTGTGTGAATGAGCTAGGGTGTTAATGCCTTGCAGAATTTTTGTGGTTTGTATCAATGTGCTAGCCCCTTGGATGTGTGGTGGAGGCTTCTTTTTTTATAGGCAAGGCTAGGGTTAAATCTTGTTCAAAAAGGAATAAATCAATTAGTGTTTTACAAGGAAGGTCTAATATTTTATTGGGGGACATGTCTTGGCTAGATTAGGAATATGATATATTTAATTTGTTTTGTTTAGGCATGAGATTATTTTAAATTGGTATATGATTTTTAGATTTTATTTAATTCCCCATGTGTTAAATATGCATTTTATTAATTTGGATGTGTTTTATGGGCTTTGGTGGGCTTATTGGGCTTGGGTGTGAGGCTAGCAGCAAAACCAGAAATACCGACACCGTTCGAACGCCGATTCGAACGCTACACGAACGCCCGCAATCTGCTTGACGTTCAAACATGGTTACGAACGCAGCACGAACAAAAACAGTGAACTTGTGAAATGAATCTGATGATATATTTATTCTGAATTTCCCCTTCCGATGTCCGTTTCCCGTGACTTCTGTGACATAAAAGGTAGTGCCTCTAAATGAGACTCATCATAGGGACTTATATGCAAAAATGCAGTGCCTACAGTGGTACTTTCATTCCACATGCTTCGACTTCTAATGCGCCATCGGTTCCTTTGCTTGTGCAATGGCTCCAGTATTATCACAGTATAATGGAATTACATTCTCGATACTTGGGACAACTCCCAATTCTGTGATAAAGTTCCTAATCCATACAGCTTCCTTTGCAGCTTCAGAAGCTGCAATGTATTCCGCCTCTGTGGTGGAATCTACTGTTGACCCATGTTTGGAACTCTTCCAGCAAAATGCACCTCCGTTAAGGGTATAGACGAATCCAGATGTGGACTTTATATCATCGGGATTCGACCGGAAGTCAGAATCTGTATACCAGTTAACTTACAGTTCACTTCCTCCATAAATTATCAACTTATCATTAGTACCTTTAAGATACTTCAGGATATGTTTAATGGCCATCAAATGGTCATTACCTAGATTGGACTGATATCTACTAGTTACGCTAACAGCGAAATTGATATCAGGCCTAGTACATAACATGCATACATTATGCTACCCAAACACGAAACATAAGGTTGGTTAGACATTCTAACCTTCTCATCTTCTATTTGTGGCTCATCTTTTTAGAAAGATGAATCCCATGTCTCAACGATATGTTTGTTGTCTTACAGTTACCAAAATTATACCGTTCCAAGATCTTATCTATGTACGTTGATTGGGATAACCCAATCATTTTCCTTTGTCTATCTTTATAGAGTCTTATCCCTAAAACATAGGAAGCTTCTCTCATGTCCTTCATGGAGAAATTCTTTCAGAGATATGCTTTGACGCTTTGTAACATTCCTATATCATTCACAATAATTAGGATGTCATCAACATAGAGGACTAAAAATACGAACATGCTCCCACTAGCCTTCTGATACACACATGATTCTTCCGAATTCTTGAGAAAACTAGACGATCTAATAATCTCGTCAAATCGAAGATTCCAACTTCGTGAAGCTTGTTTAAGTCCATAAATGGACTTCTTAAGCGTACACACCATACCAGAGTTTTCACTGGACGCAAAACCTTCCAATTGTTCCATATAGATTTCTTCATCAAGAAATCCATTTAGAAAAGCCATTTTGACATCCATTTGCCAAATCTCGTAGTCATGATACGCAGCAATAGAAAGAAAAATCCGAATATACTTAAGCATTGATACTGGTGAAAAAGTTTCATCGTAGTCGACAACAGGTCGCTGCATGTAACCTTTTGTTACCAGTCAGGCCTTGTAAGTTTTAACCTTACCGTCAGGCCCGATCTTCCTCTTGTAAACCCTTTTACAACCGTTAGGAAAAATTCCTTCGGGAAGCGGAACCAAGTCCTAAACTTGATTCTCATGCATTGAGTCTAACTCGGATTTCATGGCACTTTGCCATTTCACGGAGTTAATGTCCAACATCGATTCCCTATAGGTAAAAGGATCGGACTCTTCAACTAAGAGAACATCAAGACTCTTTTCTTGTATCAAATATAAGCGTTCAGGAGGTCTTGATACCCTTTGTGACCTACGGAGTGTGTGTGTTGAAGGTCATTCATCTACTTGAACTTCAGGTTCCTCCGTTGGTTCGTTGTTTTCAGGTTGGATTTCGTCATGTTCAACCTGTCTATGATTACCGCCTTCTGACAAAAATTCTACTTCTAGAAATTTTGCAAAGCGAGCTACGAACACATTTCGATGATCAGTATCATAGAACAGATATTCCATCGTTTCCGAAGGATATCAAACAAACCTAAAATTTTACCCTCGAGGTGAAAGCTTATCTGCTGAGTCACCCTGACATAGGTAGGACAACCCCAAACGTTAATGTAACTAAGATTTGGTCTCCTACCGTACCATATCTCATATGGGGTCGTAGGAACAGCTTTTGAAGGAATCTTATTCAAAAGATGTGCAGCTGTTAAAAGAGAGTAGCCCCATAAGTAATAGGACAAATCTGTAAAACTCAACATCGATCGGACCATATCCAATAAAGTATGATTTCTCCTCTCAGACACTCCATTGTGCTGTGGAGTACCTAAAGGAGTATATTGAGCGAGAATCCCATTCTCCTTCATATAATCAATGAACTCACCACTCATATATTCTCCGCCTCGATTAGATCGAAGGCATTTAATATATTGACCAGTTTATTTTTCTACTTCATTTCGGAACTCTTTGAACTTTTCAAAGGTTTTCGATTTATGTCGCATCAAATAGACATAACCGTACCGTGACATATCATCGGTAAAGGTAACGAAGTACGAATAACCACTGTGAGCAGTCTAACTTAGTGGACCACATACATCAGAATGTACGAGTTCCAATAAGTTAGTGGCACGGTGTCCAACACTTGAAAATGAGGCTTTGGTCATCTTACTCTAAATACATGATTCACAAGTTGGATAGGGTTCAATGGTGAGATCTGGTATCAAACCATTCCTAACCAATTGGGTAAGGAGTTTAACGCCTATATGACCTAGCCACATATGCCAAAGTTCAGTATTATTAACGACAGGTAAACAACTTTTTTTAACTCCAGTAATTAAAATATCTTTAGAAGTTTGCAATGTATAATGACCATGCTGGTTTGGACAACAAAGGATCTGAATATTACGTTTATCATATAAATACAAAGAACAGTTCTTAATATTAATACGATAACCTTCTGTATCCAATACAAAAAGAGATATAATATTAGCTACACATCATGGGACAAAATAACAGTCATATAAAAAAAGTGTCCATTTCGGAAAAGGGATCTCACATACTCCCATTGCAACTGCATCCAGAGGGTCTCCACTCCCAAATCACAACTACATCTCTCTAGTCTCAAGTTTCCTACTTTCCTTCAGCACCTGCAACGAATTACAAATGTGAACAGGACAAGCAGAATCTAAAATCCAGCTGGATGTAACGGCTTCACAAGCCAAATATATATCAATAACTGGAAAAATAAATGTATCTGATGTAGATGCTCTCTCCCTCCTCAGTTAGGCAATGTAGTTAAGATAGTTCCTTTTCCAGTGCCCGACTTTGCTGCAATGATGGCATTTGTCTTCAGAAGCCCTCTTGGGCTTTGCTATCTTACCTTATGGTTGAGGACCGAAACCCTTCTTCTTATTTCCCTTTGATCAAGTTTGGGAAGAAGCAGAAAGTGAAGTAGGTCTCGGAGGGCGAGTCGGTACTCCCTTTTTGAGGTCCTATTCCACCGTGAGCAGCATCATATGCAACTCATGGTACGTACAGATAATCCCATTCATGTTGAAGTACATCACGAATTAGAGATATGAAGCTGGGAGTGAACCAAGAATGACACTCCTACCGAGAATGTCATTCAGAGGGAGATTATGTTGCCTCAATTGATCGATCAAATCGATCATATGAAGAACATGTGAGCTCACAACTTGCCCCTCATCCAATCGCGTATGGAACAGTTCCATTGTGACCTTATGAACAACGACTTGTTCTTAGTTCTCAAACGATTCTCTTAATCGTGACATCATACTATACGCATCTGACATGCCATAGTATTTTTCTTGAGTCTCGGAGACAGTGAACTTAGGATGTATGATTTAACTTTTAAATCATCATCCTTCCAAGCTTGGAAAACTTGGAGTTCCTCCGGTGTAGCATCCTCTGCCACAGCAAGGGGCAGCGGACCCTCAAGAACATATCCCAACTTCTCGGAATCTAGGACAATCCTCAAATCCAAGTCTCAATCAGCGAAGTTCTCAGCGCCTTTAAGTTTGTTCGCATCCAACATACGCGCAAACTGATTAGTAGATGGTGCGGCCATCCTAAATCTATCATATAAATTACGAAAAACGGTTAGCAGATTATAAAACAGTTTCATATAATATCAAAAGCATTAACTAGATCATGGATTTTTAATCTAAAAATGCTCATCCCACTAAATCATGCAATACTGTAATCTCCAAACAGAATACAAAGATTAATAATTAAATTAAATATAAATAGTGAAAAGTGGATCCCATGAATATATTTCAGCTCACAGCAGAGGCACGGTCTCGCCTACGTATATTCATCACGTAGACAACTCATTGTCAATCCCTCAATAGTGACTTCTAGGTTTCCGGTCCTGGTCGTTTCTCATTATGACAGCTAGGGCACATTCACAAGGAGACGTACCAAGGTTAAACTCGTCAATGATAAAATCAAGCTACTTGTGTAACCCTGACAGTTTGGGAACGTTCAAGATTCCGCTTTCGCTTGAATTTATCTAGTATCTAATATACATCCGGCATAAATAAATTTCTATCGGCTACACCCTCACAGCAGAGGCACGGTCTCGGATGTAGTCACGGAAAAATATTCATAAACCGTATTGACAAGACGGACCATGTAATATGCATCAAATACATAATTAACATTAAACCTTATTAATTAGGAATTTTCCGCAAAAGATTCTTTTTAATTTATTTAATCAAATAAAACAAATACATGCATGTAACAAGTAAAGAATAAATTAAACATTGAATTTAAAAGGCATAATCATATTAGGGTGCCCAGAATCATACTCGCTCTGAAATCATTTTTGAAGGGGTTTTATAGCGGAAATCCGGTAATGCAACGGAATAGGGGAAAATAAAAATTTTCCGATTTCAAAATTTTTTTTGGATCAATTAAATAAACTTATTTACAAAAATCAAGATTTCGAAGCCTCTTTCCTTTTTGCCTCCAAGCTTGCTCTCAACTTATTTTATGTCTATTTTGTGTATTTAGAACTTATGAAACCCTAAAAAATGAAACAAACAATATATACCTACAATCTTTGCCTTGGCCGAAAATTGTAAAGCATAATATCTAGATATTTTTGATTTTGTTTCATTTAATTTACAACTTGTCAACTTGCATTTGTAATCATCAACACTTTATTGAAATAAAGCAAGTCAACAATTGCAACTAAGTCATTAAAATAAATATCATAACTTAGGATATTTATATTTTTAA
Source organism: Zanthoxylum bungeanum (assembly GCA_019454045.1). Lineage (NCBI taxonomy): Eukaryota > Viridiplantae > Streptophyta > Magnoliopsida > Sapindales > Rutaceae > Zanthoxylum > Zanthoxylum bungeanum. The sequence goes on from SKCR01032889.1 coordinate 106,703, forward strand.
TTAATTTAATTATTTAACAACTAAATAATTAAATAATTATTTAAATATAAATATATTAAATATATGTATTATATTTACATTAAATATCAAATACATATATATTTATGATATTAGTCAAATATCTCAATTTGACAATTAATTAATGTGTATTTGATAAAATCTAATATTAAATTCAGATACACAAAAATTAGGAAATGACTATTGGGTCCCTTCACATGTATTTTACGTTTAACCTTTAAACGACTTATAAATAATTGACAAGTGGTAAATCTATCACTATTTCCCACTCATTTAACCTAATATATTGTATAGTTTCTTGAGTTATGTGAATATTTTGATGTGTTTTGTGTTATTTTGTAGATAAAAAAAGTTTCAGGACATTCTGGAGGTGATTTGGAGCAAAACTGTGAAATTGGCAAAAAAGGCATTTCGGTAATTTTTCAGTGTCGCGACGCCTAAGTCATCCGCGTCGCGACGCCTAACGTGCACCGTGGTCTGCTAATGTGCGCCGGGTCAGCGGGTCAGAATTTGAGAAGTTTGACTTTGCTAACATGCGCCGTGCCACGTGTCACCATCACAGCTGATTCGCTAACATGCGCCGTGACACGTGTCATCATCCTACGGTGCCGACACTCACAATTGCCACGTGTGCCACGTGTCATCCTACGTGTCGCCACATCATCGGTCAACGAGTCAACTATGCCACGCGTCGTGCCACGTCATCGTCCACATCAGATGGTCAACCGAGTCAACATGCCACGTCATCATCAGCCAATCACAGCGTGACACGTGTCGCAATCCTATGGTGCCGACAATTGATCTCAGCCGCCTTGCCACGTCATCGCCACTTCAGCATAATAATTGAGCTCTTAGCCGCCTCGCCACGTGTCGCCTTATCCTCTTATCTGAATCGCCACGTGTCAAGCCCTCAGCGTGCCACGCATCACTGTTCCCGCATCGCGACGCGGAAGCCCTTGGCGTCGCGACGCCAGAAGCTTAAACGCGCCTATAAATTGAGCTCGAGATTTTAGAATTGAATGTACCATTCTCTCTCTTCTATTCCATCTAAAGAGATAGTTTCTCTCTCTAGATTCTTTTAGTTTTTTTTGTTTTTAGTTTTTAATTTTTAGTTTTGTAAATAATTTTAATTACGTTTTGTAATAATAGTAATTTAATTTTTACTTTTTACTTTTTACAGTTTTTACTATTTACCATGAGAAGGTAACTTCCCCAGCTAGGGTGAAAGGTAATTCTTTTACTGTTACTATTTAGATTAATCTCCCTTAAAAATAATATATTCACTATTTAAAATATTGACTTAAAGAGGTTACCGCTATATTGGTCGGTTGGTAAATTAATTTTAATCTGGTTTAAACCTGACTAATCAAGGATACCGCCAGATTGGTCAGTTGGTAATTTAATTTTGGTTCCGCCTTTATGTCTGGTTGAACTTAATTTGACTTAATCAGGATACCGCCAGACTGGTCGGTTGGTGATATTATCACAAGTTTATATATTATTTTATGGGAGATATCTAAATTAGTAGTAGTAAAAGTAATTCCTTTTACCTTAGCATTTTATTTTATTTTACTTTTCAGCTTTTACTTTATGTCTTTTACTTTTCAGTATTTTTACTTTATGTATTTTACTTTTAATTTCTTACTAGCCCTAGTTATGTGTTAGTTATCTGGGGTTGTGATGAATTCTAATATCACCGGTTTATAAGAGGTTATTTTATAGTTTGGTAATTTAAAGGTTTACTTATTAAGTCTTAAGCTTAATGCTTCTTGTTGTCTGATCACCAATAAGATTGATATGGTAAATCTAAAATGAACTAGACATAGGGATTTTAGGTTTCAGCCTTAGACTTAATAGCCCACGATCTTCCTTGAGGATAGATAACCCTTTAATAGATTTCCTTACAGGATAGGAATATACCTGTCGGGCGGGGGTAGCCTTAATTGGAACTTAATCTTAATGAATCCAGATAATTTGATTGACATAGACATAAGGTTCAATTGGGTTAAACTGGGTATTTGTGTCTGACCATCGACAGAGGCTTTTGCATAATTTAGTGTTCCAGGTTAGTAAACTGATTTATTACACAAACATAAAATAATCACTTCATCTTTTAAAAGATATTAGAAGGATTCACAACCCTAGATCTTTGTGTCTTTTGTTATTTTCCTTAGTATTTTCTTTTGTCTTTTTATTTATTTATTTATTGTGCAAAACCACATTCAACCAATCAAACAATCATTCTCTTCTCCATTTAATTAGATATTTGTAAATAAATAGATTCAATAATTAATAACAACAGTAGGAATTAAGTCCTCGTGGGATCGATATTTTTATACTACTCGAACGATACGTGCGCTTGCGTTATACGTGTGTGTTTACGCCGGTCAATAATCAGTATTATTTATAAATGTTGTCATAGTGCTCTACGAGTATATTTCATTAGTGAGACTCTCTAGATTCAGGCATATCCGTCACGAAATCTTATCCGTGTCCATAATTTACCCACCCGTAAATTATGACGACCACGGATAAACTCGAATCATACAGGTCGAGGTCATGGCAATTGTATAATTCCTTTGTCACAGATATCTGGATATATCCCAGAGATATAGATGTAAACGTCAAATCTCTATAGGGATTAACAGTCCGGTTTTCTGAGGCCTGTTGTCCAGCCCAACAATTATCACTGGATGGCAGAACCAAGCAATTCCACATTTGCTCAACAGAACGCAATGGGGAGATGTGACATATGTAATGGTAACCACCCTAGAGATTATTGCGAATACAACTACCATCCAGGGTGGCAGAGCTATCAAGATCCTTCATGGTATGACGAGCCATCACATTCACAGAACCATATTTTCCATCTTATCCACCATCCACCTATAATGATCTTCATCAACAATCAGAACAATCAGAAAAAGATCAGAGATTGACATGCTCAAAGATGTGTTCAAGAAACGAGATGAAAAGATGGATACAATGCTTGAAACATTCGAGAATCAACTCGAAAGTATTCAGAGTCAAACAGAATCCATACAGAGAATGACAGATCAGATCAGACAATTAACAGAAAACCAGACCTACATACCTCAAGAACCAGTTTCAAATGACACTGATGAAGCCTTCGAATACCAATCATTTCACAATAACACTTCAACAGAGGAGGAGGCCGAGCAATATCAACAACCAGAGGTATCAGTTCAGGAGCCCGAACCGGCAAAGTCTCGATTTGATTTTTATTATTCTGACTCTGACAATGATGAAGCTGATCTATTTGTACCAACTGCACCAACAATTGAGGATGGAATTCTGTATCCTCAAAACGAGGATCTTGGAGATTGTTTTGCAATAATGTTTGGAGAAGATCTGCCTGAGCCAATCACATCAACCA